>OU015497.1:168811045-169038545 GCA_907164885.2 Dolomedes plantarius | reverse complement strand
TGGGGATGTTATTGAGTTCCGATACTTCACACGCCTGATTAATGATCTGCAGGGCTAATATAAATTATACTTACTTTACTTTTAGGTTGCAATTTTGGAAAAGGGGTCGTGCTTTATTAACAAGATAAAATGCTTTAAAGTAAAGTAATTTAGGAAGACGCGTTTTCTTGTTACATATATATATATATATGTATATATATATATGTATATATATGTATATATATATATATGTATATATATATATGTATATATATATATATATATATATATATATATATATATATATATATATATATATGTATATATATATATGTATATATATGTATATATATATATATATATGTATATATATATATATATATGTATATATATATATGTATATATATGTATATATATATATATGTATATATATATATATATATATATGTATATATATATATATGTATATGTATATATATGTATATATATATATGTATATATATGTATATATATGTATATATATATATGTATATATATATATATATATATATATATGTATATATATATATGCATATATATATATGTATATATATATATATATATATATATATATATATATATATATATATATATATGTATATATATATGCATATATATATGTATATATATATATATATGTATATGTATATATATGTATATATATGTATATATGTATATATGTATATATGTAAATTTTTATTGGAAACTGTAACGTCAGGCACTGAATTGTGTCCGGGGACAACCCGCATGCCGATTTTGATACGATTCGGCCCCATAGCCAATCCGCTACAGAGTACACACACACAAAAAAAAAAAAAAAAAAAAAAAAAAAAAAAAAAAAAAAAAAACACGAAAAAAGGCCCCAAAAATTGCACAAAAAATTTAATAACTTTTTTTTAAATTAAAAATTTTTAAAATCCGGCTACGTCAGGCACTGAATCGTGTCACCCGCGTGCCGATTTTGGTATGATTCAGCCCCATAGTCTCGCTGTCAGCGAGGACAGCCGCGGAAGCTGTCGAAATAAGCAACTTTTAGGGGCAAATTCATTAAAACATTAATTAAAAAAACACCGGGGCCCGATTTTTAAAAAATAATATGCCTATGTTTTAATCTGAACTATCAACTATAACTATACAAAATTTCAGCTCAATTGAATCAATACTTTTCACTTATAAAGGAACAAACATAGACCTTTTCGAAATAATCAATAAATTTCACAGTTTCAATGAAACACACTGATTTTTGAATAAAGTTCAATAATTCAAGTTCGATTTACGCAAATTGGGCATAAAATTGTACATAAATTCAAAAACTAAAGTTTATAAGTTAAATAAATTTCTGTAATATTATACCAATAAATTTCCGGTTGATAGCCAATAAATTGTAAATCTTTTTTACCTTAAATGTCCAATAAAAAGCGTAGTTCCAAACGTAATTTTCTTCAATAAACCCTTAAACGTTGCCAGTTTCAAAAATCCTTTTTGTATTTATCAATACCTCCTCCACTTGAATCTTTAAAATATTAAATCTTTTACTGATAATAAATGAAAATATCGTTTGATGTGTTGCTATGGTTACTTGACTATGGTTGACAAAGGAAAAGTTGTAAAGGTGAAGCATCAGCTCAACATTTAGGCCCCCCCCCCCAACTCTCTTTCTACTGATCAGATATACATAATATATAGCCTATGTCCATCTTGAATAATGCACGTTTCAAATAGGTGCAGTGGTTCCAGAGATTACCCTCCACATATAAAATCCGCTGTCTCTCTTTATATACTAGTATAGATTAGCATTTTTTCTTACTTTTCCCATTTATACATTATATCTTTTCATCGTATCCCCTTAATTTGCTTTCACCAATATGCAATTTTTAAAATAAAATAAATGTCCTAAATTCTGATGCCCCTCACAACAGTATTTACATGTCAACAAATAGACGATGAAAGGGTCCGTCCATTGCTGCAGATACTCCACATTAATACGTTTGGCGGATTCTAAAACTCCAAAAAACAGATAGCGGGAGTTTATAACATCTCCCTAAACATAAATTTATGTTTTAAGTGCGTGCGAGCGAATGGGGAAATCTTAAGCCAGGTGATGATGTGGTATTGTAGTTACTTAATACTTCGGGAAAAAAAATTACATCAGTTGATAATGAATGTTCACATATTAAAAATTTAAGCAAGTGATATAAAAGGGCTAAATATAAACCTATATAGCACGTACCCTTTCTCTATGCTGGATACGAGCAAGTGGTGCTCATTTTGTTCTTATCAGAGGGAAGGAGTTCAGTCACCTAGTCTTTCATCCCCGTCATGTTAGCTGGGAGGAGGAGAGATATAAACCCTCCTAGATCAGAAATAAATCGAACCGACCTCTATGCGTAAAGATCAGAAATGTGGGACTTTTCTTGCTGCTTGACTCTAATGGCGCATATACATTGGTGCAGAGTTCTCTGCATGCAGACCCCCGACTCCTGTCATCACATTAGTCACGGTAACATTAGTCACATTAGTCACGGTAAGCCCCCAAGGTCCCTCGTATTTCTTGATCTAGTGTCCCCCGTCCCCATTGTCACCATTTGACCCCCTGACCCCGCGTTCTTTGATGCTCTGCATCCGAACCGCGAGGGGAGGCGATCCACGCATATACAGAGTACGGAGTGAAAATCAATCATTGGATTCCCCAAGGCACATGCAGAGAACTCTGCACCAATGTATATGCACCATTAAGGTAGTAGAAAGGGAAAGGGGGTAGAAGGAAGGGAAGAAGAGAGCACCTGGCCGCTGTCCAAAAGGGTACCCAGGCATGTGTTTCGAATGGGAGTGGAGGGCAACTAGCAAATTGCCCCTGGAATTCGTTAATCTCCTTCCACCTAAGCGTAGGTCTCGTATGTTTCCCGGAAGAACCGAAAAAGAGTTTCGCGACGAAGCTTAAAATGCAGAACTGTTGCCTACAGGGAACCACTCTTAATGACTACAAGTAGTTAATTAGGAAAGCTATGAACGTTGGAATGTACGAGACGAAAAAATTACAATGTGTTCAGCTGTAGGAGTGATTAGTCCTATTTAGTCCCGCGACATCAATTCGACCGATGCAGTTGCTGCTGAGACCTCTTACCTTCATGATGCTGGCCGCAAGTAGGATGCACGCAGCAGATATCCTCGCATGTTCGTGGACAGAACTCGGGCGGAAGAACTCTTTCCGGCGGCGAGACATTCCGCCATTTTTTCGTCGTCACTTGGCAGCAGTGGATGCAGTGGTTGCACAATCTCGGATGTCTCGGGCATCTAGGAAAAATACATGAAATATGATGCAATGTATTGTTATCTGCATTATCAGGCACATTCATAACTTGCACAACTTCTTCGCCTTTCGACTTCTATATATCCGGAACGTGAACTTCTTTTTCCGGGAGATTTACGTAATCTGACGGCCTCAAAAACTATTGCAGGGGACTATATTGAGTTAATGAGCTTACCAATACTCGATTAAGTTACTGGTCACTTGGTAAATCACGAATGTTTTTAAGTCTGTGGCGTCGAGGCGAAATGCTTAAAAATAACATTGAATTGACAAGAAATGAAAAGTGATAGGATTGATCATGAGAAAATTTTGTTGTTGTTGTTGATGTTTGTCGTAAGGAAAATATATCTGTATCCACAGACAGATGGCTACAAGGAAATTTTAAATGAACCCACCATATTCCATATAAATTTTAAAGATAGATATACATAAGACGAGAAAACTGATATGAAAGACAAAAGACAAATAAGAAATATGACACAAGCGACTGGTGAAGAGCACTGAATTTCATAGCTTCCAATGCGGCAGGACATTCGTCCATCCACACCACGAATTTGTTGGCTTCTTTATAATGGGAGCACCCTGGTCCCACCAGGGACCAGGGTGCTCCCTGCTCAGTTAGAACATCATTGAATCTTTTCGGTATTTATTCAACTAGCTTTTGGTCATTACTGCTTTTCTCTTGTGTCATTTTTCTTCCACTTATCTTGAACTGCTAATTTAAATTGTCTCTTTGAAGAAATATTTTTTTGCTTTCGAATTTCAGATCTCACGTGTCCGAAACTTTCTACTGGGATTTGTACCTACACTAAGTGCTATTTTTCTACTTCACGGAAATTATACAGCGGCCAGAGCCTTGTCAAGTCATTTCTGGCATCTTTCTCGGTTTTGAATCAGCCATGACAATTTAATATTGAAATAGCAAAAATTCAGAAAACTTTATTGAAGAATTCAAATAGACGATTTTTAAGTTTGTGCCATTTGTTTTTGATCCAAAATAATATTTTAAATTTGTACTTTAAATTTATTGCAGACGAACTTATTTGCAGTCTCAATAATAGTGTCTGCTGATTTTTGCGAGATTGTTTCCCCCAAATTTAAGAAGGAATCCTTTTTTGGTTGATTGGTCGGTTGGTTGGGTTTAAAGCACCAAGGTCAACATCTGCCTGGTAATAAGAAGGGGACCTATATTTTAAAGCCGATTCCGAACGGCTATACATGCCAACCGTGGAAGTCCAACAAACAGGCTCACGAATGCAAGTGTCTTATTCCCTTTACAAGTTCGCCCGGCTTATTCCCTTTGCAAGTTCATTATTTTCTTTTTATAAAAATAGCTAGTATAAAAGGTAACTAAATGCATGCATAAAAAAATTCAGGTAGTCTCTTCTAACAAAACTATCGCGGATTATTAACGTAGGATTACTTATCGTTGCTTACATCTTTTGTATGTATATATGTATGTATGTGTTATGTATATATGTACGTATGTATATATATGCATATATATGTATGTCAGAATTTTTACGCATTTTGTTACTGTCAGAATTTAATATTTTGGTCAGAATTTTGACGCATTTTGGTACTTTTCTGTTTAACTGTTTACTGCTTGTCCAAGCGATACAGACTGGGTTTGGCGCGCTGCCAAATTTATAACTCGCGAGTTACGGACGGACGGTTTTAGCGTCTGAAATTTTGCTTTCTGGAGGACCGTTATGGAGGAAAGTAATCCTACGTTAAAAAGAAAAAAAACTCCTTTGAGCTTCATTCTGATGCATTTTTCCCCTTTGACACCATTTTCGAAAAATACAAGTGTGTTCGAATGTACCATAACAAGCGAGTGGGATTATTTAACGCAGTGATTCCCAACCAGTGTTTCGTCGATTTTTTTGGAGATAAACCAAAAAAATATTAGTACTCCTTAAAATAAGTATCAAGTTGATATCAACATCTGTTCTCTAAGCTCCAATCGAAAGTGTCACATTAATAAAACGAAAGTGTTCTTAGTGACTTCCATTGGAGTCCTCTAGTACAAATACTACGCTGAATCCCATGATTGTTTATGAAACTGTATTAATATAGTCTATTCTGGTGTTTGTTACTTATATCGAGAGAGCGGTTGTGATTTTGTGAGGCTCCTGTTTTTCTTGGGCCAGAATGGGTCCTGGAGCGAGCACGTAAATTAAGTGAATATGTCGAAAGTGTCTAATGTTTAATTTTTTTGTTAATAAATTGTTGAGTTTTTGTTTTAAAAAAATTGGCCTTCGCTTTTAATTAGAACTCTGTCTTTCTTTGTTACGGATCCCATAGTAGTAATTCTTAGCAACGCCTCAGAGAGAATCGCCTTACCTACTTACAGTGACGCCACAACATAAAACAGTTCCGTAACTGACTGATTCACTGACTGACATACAACGCACAAACCAAACATCTGGACCTAAAGGGCTGAAATTTTGCATGGCGATTCTTCTTATAGTGTAGGGGTGCACTAAGAAAGATTTTAGAAAAGTTCTTAGATTTTTTTAAATTAAATTTTTAAGCTGTTTTAGTAAAGTTTGCATTTAAAATAATAATTTGAGGGTTATAAAATTTATATCACGAGGAAGATCATAAAAATTCCTTTAAAATGAGATCTTTTTCGAATCTTTACCTCCCCCTTTCTGATTTTTGGTGAATTTTTAAAGATTAATTTTTAGAATTTAATTTATTAAATGCTGATCACGTGATTTCTTTTTCTGGTACTTTCAATAAATTTATCGTCACGTGCATAACAACTAAATAGACAAAAAATTTTTTTTTTCTTTCTTGCTAATGCGGCAGGCGATTGGACATTATCCAAAAAAATATTAAAATACAATAAAAGATATTATGTTCCTCAAATTGTACTATATTAACTGTACTATATTCCTTAGTACGTCCTATTACATTTAATTTCAATATTTTCTTGTACATTATTTTTTCTATAAGAATATCCGTTACGATTTTTTATAAATACAGGGTGGACCAAAAGTTTTGCCCTGATTATAAAAATTCATTACAAAATAACCGTTTCATATAATATTATAACTTTTGTATCATTGGATAGGTCAGTTTTAGTAGTTTTTTTTTGTGCAATAGTTGGCGCGATTGCTCCTTCAAGAGTGACTCAGGAAAACATCATTTTCGGCCGAAATGCCGTCGATTCAAGAGAAAACCCAATGTGTGCTTTGGTTTCACGAAACGAAATCGCCCATTAAAGTTCGGCGTAAATTTCAACATTGTCATGGACGACACCCTCCTGACGCAAAATCGATAATGTGATGGTATGAAAGGTTTAAAGAAACAGGGAGCGTTAAGGATCTTCCCAGAAGTGTAAGCCTAGCAACTGTTGTTCGCATTCGGCAATCGTTTCAACGGAGTCCTACTAAATCAACTCGTGAAGCATCACATGAACTTCAAATAACGCAAACAAGTTTGGTAAGAATTCTCCATAAAAGGTTTGTTTGCAGTATTTGAAGTTCACGTGATGCTTCACGAGTTGATTTAGTAGGACTCCGTTGAAACGATTGCCGAATGCGAACAACAGTTGCTAGGCCTACACTTCTGGGACGATCCTTAACGCTGCCTGTTTCTTTAAACCTTTCATACCATCGCTTTATTGATTTTGCATCAGGAGGGTTGCTTCCATAACAACGTCGAAATTTACGCTGAACTTTAATGGGCGATTTCGTTTCGTGAAACCAAAAGACACATTGGGCTTTCTCTTGAATCTACGGCATTTCGGCCGAAAATGATATCTTCCTTAAAAATGCTCCCCTGAGTTACACTTGAAGGAGCACTCGCGCCAACTATTGCACAAAAAAAACTACTGAAAGTGACCTATTCAATGATACAAAAGTTACATTATTATATTAAACGGTTATTTTGTAATGAATTTTTATAATCAGGGCAAGACTTTTGGTTCACCCTGTATATTTTTTTGGTTTTCTTTACATAAACTGTATACATTGATCGTCGTATTTATTATATATATATGTATATATCATATATATGTATTTATTATATATATATGTATTATCATTATTCTAGCTGAACCCTATATAGACCACTTTATTCCCTTATATACCCACGAAATCCCCTTAAAATTTCCAAGAATGATTCCCTTTTTACAATACAGTGGAACCTCGATCGATCGTTCCCCAAATCATCGTTTTCCCGTAATTGTCGTTTACTTCATCCAGTCCAAATTATAATACACTGAAGTGCCACTGAATTAGGGATACTTACCTAGTAACGAGTTGGGCCTCCTCTGGCCTTGATAACGGCTGCCACACGACGAGGCATAGATTCAAAAAGTTTCTGGAAACGTTCCACGGGAATGGCTTGCCAAATATTGGCTAAAGCTGTCCATAATTCAGTAAGGCTCTTTGGTGCTGTGTGATGGCCTTTCACGCCTTGTTCCAAAACATCCCAAAGATGCTCAATAGGATTTAAGTCTGGGCTTCTAGGTGGCCAATTCATGGCAGAGAAGTCAGAGGAATGCTCATCCAACCAGCCAGTAGCCAACCGGGACTTGTGAGAAGTATAGTTGTCTTTCTGGAAAACTCCATTACCGTGCGGATAACAGAACAACATAAACGGATGGAGGTGATCACCCAGCAACTCTACGTACCGAATTGCATTGAGGGAGGTTGGTACACGCACCAAAGATCCCAAACTGTGCCACGAAAAAACACCCCAGACCATGATTGAGCCACCATGCCCTTGTACAGTTCCAGCCAGGCATACAGGATCCATGGCTTCATGAGCCTGACGCCATATTCTCAGCCTCCCGTCGGCGTTAAGTAGTCGGAATGGAGACTCATCACTCCATGCTACTCGTTTCCAGTCCTCTACACTCCAGTCTCTGTGCTCTCTTGCCCAGGCAAGACGTGCAGCCCGATGGCGAGTATAGAGCAATGGTACTCTCCTAGGTCGACGGCTCCCGAAACCCATACAGTGAAGCGAGCGTTGCACAGTCCGTTTACTGACTGTACGACTGGCACCGTCATTAAACTGGGTCGTAATTTGAGCTAATGTTTGGCTTCGCTGGCTACGTACAATATGCCTGAGCCGTCTCTCACCACGCACTTTCAAGGCTAATTGTCCTTTGCAGTTTGCCCGATCGCTAGTTTTTTTTCCACCATCCATGTATTCTTGGTATACTCTTGACACTGTCGACCTTGAAAATCCTAGCTGTCTGACGATTTCGGAAATTGAATGGCCCATGCGTCGCGCACCTACGATTTGTCCGCGATCGAAGGCGTCTAAATCAGGCAGTTTACCCATACTGGCAATTCCAACAACTAATTCAGAACAACCATAGTACGCGCTATATATGCAGTTACCACAGCGCCCTCACTTGCGCATACATGATGCTCAGCGCTACACAATTTGCATAGGCTTTACTATCCCTAATTTAGTGGCACTTCAGTGTATTTCTTTGTTATGTTCCCGCATCTATCGTTTCCCCGAATTTATCGTTCAGTGCAATAGGTCCCTTTAAAAACGATAGATCGAGGTTCCACTGTATAAAGGGTCATTTTTAGATTATTAGTGTTTTCCGGTAAATTTTTTGTCTTTGTTTTTTGTTGATAATCCGGAGTTCAGCATAACAAGGCCGCTACCAGCTGAAAACTATATCTTCTAGTGGAGGCTGAGAAACAGCTGAATTATAAAACGGTGTTAGCAAACCGTTAAAGGACAATCAGGAATACTTGACTCTAAACAATAGGATAAATACATTAAAAAAACAAATCGATGAATTTCTTTAAAACTCTGAAATCAATTCCAAAACATATCGCTAAAAATACGGACTCCGTCCAGATGCAGTTTAAAAGCCTCTGATTTCTATGAAATAAAATTGAAAATTTTCTTATCTGAGAAAAACGAGCTCGAACTAGCAGCAAAAGAAATTGCAAAGCATACAACAGCCATTTTGAACGTGGAAAATGAAAGCTCTCTTCTATAGGGGAGCTGGATGTTACAACGGCAAGCGATTTTAACAATTTCTGAGAAATTTTAAAAAGAAATTTCTGCTTCAATATGTAATCAAATTTCTATGTTTGTTATTAGGATCAACAGATGGCAGCAGCGAAAGATCTCAAAAATGTAAACGCATACAAAATACCATACTGTAGAGCAGGGGTCTCCAAACTACGGCCCGCGAGCACCACCAATCCGGCCCGTTACCGGGGGCATGCCCGGTATCCGAACTGCCATAGTTTATTTTGAATACATGGTAAAATTTACAATGTAAGTAAATCATACAATAATCAGATGTTTTTATTTAACGACCAATTAAGAAACACAATACCTGACATACATAACGAAATTCAACATTTTAACTGTAATTAATGATATGCTTTCACGTAATTCAAAACTACTGTATGTTGGTATGATGAGCTAGCTAGCTAGATCTTGGCCCTTGGGACTTAGTGGCGGAGTCAGTGTGGCTAAAAAGTTTGGAGACCCCTGCTGTAGAGAGTGAGATGTAAAATGAATGACGTCGAACGTATACGACGAGCAGCTAAGTATTTTCAAATAAATTCTTTTTTTGTGTGTTAAAGAAAAGTTTATTATCTTCAATGTATGAAATTAGTTCTGGACACACGAGCTATATATGTCGTTGGGCGCAAATTTGAGAATGTAGACTTGATGTAAAGTAACTCTGGAATAGGGAATACTTAACTCTTTTTTTTTTTTCTCTTTTTTTTTCTAAAAATTTCCAATAGCAGAGACTTGGCAAGTAAGACACTAAAGAAACCAGAAATTAACTCAAAAATATTATTTTCTAGGTTTTTTTTGTGTGTTACTTGACAAGTCTCTGCAATTGGAAATAAAAAAAAAAAAAGTCAAGTATTCTCTATTCCTGAGTTACTATACATCAAGTCTACACTCTCAAATTTATGTCCAACGACATATATTACAGTAGAAATTTTACCGATACACTTTTTAAAATTTCTCAATAATTGAATTGTAATGAAAAAATTAATCTCCAAAATATTCGTATGTTTCTCTTAATGTTTAACTCAAAATATTAAGAGAAACTTACGAATATTTTGAAGATTAGTTTTTTCATTAGAATTCAATTTCCCCAGTCAGATTCTGTCAATTTTAGTTAAAATGTCGTTTCCCTAGCATGAAAAATATGAGAAATAAATTTAGCTTTGTCTCTTCTTCATAAAATTTTCAGAAAGAGCATGAATTTTACATATGCCTTCGGTCCCGCATCGATCCCAGTTAATTGACTAAGAGACATACAATTATAAAATCATAAGATTAGTCTGCAGTTACAAAAAATTTTTCAGAGTTGAATTCCGCTTAAAAAGAAAAAGCTAAAAGTATCTAAGAATCAACAATCATCAATTAGCAAATGGTTGTTATGCATTCAAGCGAAAACTTAGGTGGGGAAACTTTCTTTCTACCAAAGATCTTTTTATGTATAAAATGTGGATAAAAATGGAATGAAAAACTTTTCATTTATTCTATTCATGTATTTTGATTCAGTTCAGGATTGGGGGGGGGGGGAAGAGGTTGCTAGTCACTTTAGGTTCCCTAATTGGTTATGGTACTGCGGTCAAATTATTTACTCGTTTAATTTTTGTCATCACTAATATGAAAGGTGGGGATAACACATAATAGGATCACACAGCATCTTAATATCCACAATGAAAATGAAGTGGGGCAACTAGTATAATTTCTAGTTTTACTAATCCCAAATTAGTTTGATTTTCGGAAATACATGTTTTACTTGTTTCCCGTCTTTCCTCCTTTTCTTTGTCAAGCTTTTTATCACTTTGTTTATTTGATGTTCTTATAATTTATACGCATGCGAAACTCTCTCTCTCTAATAACACTTATGTATGGATTTCGCCCGTCACTTGGGTGCAGATTGACTTCTTTGAATTCTGCTTTTTGTTAAACTGCCCTGTAGCAACGAGCTTATAATCCACCCTTGACCCACCTGGACTATTCTCGGAAGCGGCAGTTAAATGTGGTTAAAATTGTTTTTCATTAACAAGACGGATGTGGTAGCGCTGTCCCTGGCCTCATCATCATTAAGTACACCGGAAGTCATTAAACGCCTTTGGACTGTCTCTATTTGGACCCCCTAGAGTTTCAAAAAACAAATCTAGATGGTTCGAGAAGATTCGAAAGGGATTTAAAAAGACAAGCCCATCCGAGCAAAGAGTGAAGAGGTTTGAGCGACGAGAGACTGACAGGGGAGCTGCTGCTTGGAGATAGAACACCGGAGGCCATCGCTAGAGGAAGAATCGACAGACCTGCTATTCTGCGGGATAATGCATTATGTTGATTGTTTGGTGGGGCTGATTAGATGCTGTACGAAACTCTGTTTTACTTAAACTTGTTTATAATTCGAAGTAACAAAAGTAACTCTAGTGAACGGCTTTGTCCTCTCTCTAAAAAAATACCTCTCGAATGGTGAAGTTAAGTTGTGTGGCCATGACACCGCAGCTCTCTTACCATGAGTAAGTATAGTTCGAAATGTGACGAATGGTAACATAAAATTGTTCCATTTTACTTTGCCTGATTCAGCCTTTCCCAAGCATCCAAACTTTCCTCTGCTTTCTTAGAACACTTGGAGCACATCAATGGCGGCTCAGTCCAGAGATTTGGGAGGGGGGGGGGGGGAATGTCGGCTCTTAGGGTTATATATATATATATATATATATATATATATATATATATATATATATATATATATATATATATATATATATATATATATATATATATATATATATGACAGTGTATAAGAGAGATGTACATATATATACATATATATATATATATATATATATATATATATATATATATATATATATATATATATATATATATATATATATATATGTATATATATGTACATCTCTCTTATACACTGTCACAAAAAAATATATGCACCCGGAAGGATTCGAGCTCCTATCACGAAACTAGGCAGGAATGTAGTCTGGTAAGAGATATGCAAATGATTAAAATTTCGCCGCCAGTGAGACAAGGGTAAGCGCCCTATGCGCATATGAGAAGTGCCGCTGGGGGAGTTTAAAAGTATGATTGCTCATACCTTAGGGTTATTCAAAAAAATCTGTCGACTTGGATGGACGGTGTTGTGACTAGAGATGCCTCTGATACGTAACCGGCAACAGTACAAACAATTGTCAGACTTTGAGAAGGGGCGTATAGTAGGCCTCAGAGAAGCAGGTTGGTCGTACCGGCCGCCACCTCTGTCGGAGCGATATGATAGTTGCTCGGTGTTGGCAACAATGGATCACGGAAGGGATAGTCTACCGTCGAGGAGGGTCTGGGCGTCCCAGGAACACAAATGCGCGCGAGGATGGCGCAATCATAAGAGCGGCCACGGTAGAATCGGTTCGACGCCATTTACCACCTTCCAGACATCCGGTGGTATCAAGGGAAACCAGTCGGAGACGACAGGCCGACGCAGGTATAAGGAGCCTACGTCCATTAAGACGCCTACCATTGACCCCACATCATAGGCAGTGTCGATTGGATTTTTGCCGACCTCGGGGAAGCTGAAGTGTGACCGACTGGAGGCGTGTGATCTTCAGCGATGAATTCCGATTCAGTCTCAATGCTGATGACCTGCGCATACGCGTGTGGAGGCGGCCAGACCACCGGTCCGATCCGGCATTTGTTGTCGAGAGGCATACGGCAATTATACAAGGTGTGACAGTGTGGGGAGCGATTTGTTGGGGCACACGATCACCTCTAGTCGTCCTTCAACGCACTTTGACGGCACGCAGTTACGTGGACGAGATTTTAACGCCAGTTGTACTGCCTATGCTATCAAGTCATCCAGGTGCCATTCACTAGCAAGGCAACGCTTGTCCACATACTGCGCGACTCTCCCAACAATGTTTTCAAGGATATGACGTACTCCCATGGCCTGCCAGGTCACCAGACCTCCCGCCAATAGAGCACGTCTGGGACGTCCTTGGAAGGCAACTGCAGCCGTCCCGGAATACTGGTGAATTAACTGCCCAGTTGCAAAGATTATGGCATGATCTTCCGCAGGAGGTCATAGGTGACCTCACTGATTCGATGCCACGCCGTGTTTCGGCTTGTATAACTGCCAGAGGTGGACTTACTACTTACTGATTTGGAACCTTTTTCATGCCATATCTTCTTAATAAAACGGCCTGTTCTTCTGAATTTGTAATCATTTGCATATCTCCTCAGACACTACATACATGTTAAGTTTCGTGATAGTACGAAACTTCTGGGTGCATATTTACTTCTGGGTGCATATATTTTTTTGTGACAGAGTGTATATAAAAGAAATAAACATCCTCTTATTTTAAATTTAAACTAATTTAGTATTAGGTCTACGATTATATAATTTTAGGCTATTAAAAAAATACACCGGGATTTTTTTTTTTTTTTGGGGGGGGGGGGCATTGCCCCTACTGCTCCCCCATTCGAGCACATTCCCAAAGCCATTTACTGATTTACGAAACAACTTTTATTTAACGATGGTCATAATCTTCGAAATTCTCGAATTACCTAAAACCACGCACGGAGGGAGTAGGGAAGTCAGCTGCTAGTTTTTGGCTTCAATATTAGATACCACCGCCATTATTATTTAAACGTTTTCGCCTAAGTTGCTTAACTATTCCAAATATAGGGAACTTCTCATTTTCCATGAAAGCCGAGCAATAAAGACAGCCTAAATTTACATAAATCTGTTTTCAGTTTTTTAAATCTGTAGTTCGGGTTCACAGCGAGGCTGTCAATGCGAAAGGCACAGGATTTTTCAGGATTAAAAAAAATTCTGATTATTGGTACCCGTCTAAGTGATGCTAAAATTTGAAAATAACAGAACTGACTTACGGCTGATGTCTCAAAAATATCATTTTTAAGTCGCCCGGAGGCTAAGTAGTCAAGGCATCAGCCTGCCACGCCGGGCGCGGGTTCGATTCCCGCATTAAGCTCGGTTGTAATCTGTGTTTAGATTATAGTTTCGTGCTTAAATAAGCTGACGGACCAACAGCATTGATTGCTGCAAAATTAACTTTATTTTTATTTATCCGCTAACGGGAGGCAGAGTAGCTGTCGACCGCTGTCAAGCGGCGCTTTCGTACTTCTACTTCCTATTACATATTGCCGCTAGAGGGCACACGGATGCATCGCATGACACTAAAGGGTTATATGACGTAACATACACCCCGCGTTGAAATCGAAGTTTTCAACAATTATAACAGCTTAACACATAAATTTTCATCAAAATGCAATACACATATTACAATTACAGTTAAAACAACAATTAAACAAATTTTACACAAACAAATGATAATATGCAAAGTAAAAGAAAAGTTATATACAATCATATACAGTCTGAAAAGTTCTATATACAACTATTTACAGTCTATGGGTAATAAACAAACTTGATTTATACCCCTCTTGAAGATACCCTCAGAAGTTTTTACCCAAACGACTCTGACCTTTCCATCAGAGCCCTTTACAACTCCTTCTATACGTCCTAACTTCCATTTATAAGGTGGCAAATTGCTATCCTTTAGTAATATCATGTCGTCCGGTTTTACATTATCCTTAGTAAATTTCCATTTATTTCGCGATTGTAAATGATTCAAGTAATCTCTCGACCAATTTTTCCAGACCATTTGAACTAATTTGGTCGTTTTTTTCCATCTGGATAAATAATTATCTTTACCTTCTGTTAAATTTGGCTCTGGTATCGAAATTAATGGACGGCCAATTAAGAAATGTCCAGGTGTTAATGCATTACAATCATTGGGATCTGTAGACATAGGCATAATGGGTCTACTATTGAGAATACCCTCTATTTCTGTTGTTACAGTTAAGAATTCTTCGAATGTAAGCCTTGTAGAACCCACTGGTCTTTTAAGGTGATATTTAAACGATTTGACACCTGATTCCCATAACCCTCCAAAGTTTGGGGACCGAGGTGGGATGAATTTCCATTTAATTCCTTCTGTGACTAAATAATTTACAAACATTTCAGAAGGTTTACTCATTAGTTTATGTAATTTTTTGATCTCAGAATTAGCCCCTATGAAGTTCTTGGTGTTGTCAGAAAAGATACAAAAACTTTTTCCACGTCTAGCGAAAAAGCGTTTCAGTGTCGCAATTAATACGTTTGAAGTTAGATCTGTGACCACTTCTAAATGAATCGCTTTAGTGGCAAAACACACAAATACTGCGACGTATACCTTTTGAAATATACCCTTGCGTTGACCCTTATACTTGATTAAAAAAGGGCCACAGAAATCAATCCCGCAATGAGAAAATGGAGGACTAGGATTGACTCTTTCCGCAGGCAAGTTTCCTAGTAGTTGGTTGGAACTAATGGGCTTGGTTTTGAAACACGTAACACATTCGTTAACAATTTTCCTTGCGAAACTTCTTCCTCCAATTGGCCAAAATTCTTGCCTGACACAATGCAACAAAGCCTGAGGGCCTAAGTGTAAATATTTCCTATGGAGGGATTCCATTATAATTTTTGTAAGTTTGTGTCTAGATGGCAAAAGTTTTGGATGTTTAGTATTTTCATTTACATTAGCATTTTGTAACCTACCACCTACACGAAGAATTTTATTGTTATCCAAAAATGGATTTAAGTTGGTTAATTTTCCAAATTTAATAGGTTTGAGTTTAGTCAAACTTGAAATCTCCTCAGGAAATTCAGCTCCTTGAACCAATCTTACCAATACATCCGATGCATGGTTGAGCTCCTCTGTTGTTAGACTACCTACCTTGCGCTCCTTTGAATTTCTAACATTTTGATAAAATCTGAAAATGTAACTTAAAATACGACAAATTTTAGTGAAATTATTACTTAAATTTAAAATATTATCAATAAAATCAATTTTTGTATCCCCTAATAAAACTATTGGAACAGAAGGTTTAAGTTCCTTATTATATAAATCATCATTTTGAATATCCCAGTCACTTGAAGATAGAATGTCTGAGTTTAAACAAGTGAGGCCATGCCACCACAAAGAGTTCTGCAATAACTCAGAAGCTGATGCACCACGTGATATAACATCTGCCGGATTGTCTGAAGAGGGAATATATCTCCAGTCATAGTTAGGACACAAAGAGTTTATCAGCATCACTCTATTCGACACAAAGGTCTTTAGCTTTTCCGGAGGTGTACGGATCCACGCCAAAGTAATGGTGGAATCACTCCACATGTATATGTGATTAATGGGAATTTGTAGGATTGGCACCAACTTCGACACGAGGCGAGCCAATAACAAAGCAGCGGAGAGCTCAAGACGAGGAATAGTTGATTTCTTAATTGGACAAACTCTTGATTTGCTGCACAATAAATTTGTTTTCACTTCTCCGTTGATGAGTTTAGAAGATATGTAAATTGTTGCACCGTAAGCTTTTTCTGATGCATCACAAAAACAGTGCAGGTCAATGGTAGTAGCATTTGGAAGAAGGACAAACCTTGGAATTTGCAGCTGATTGACATCAGGTAACTGTTTTAAAAATTTCAACCAGTCATTTAATTCGTTTGGTGGAATGGGATCATTCCACATGAGCTTCAACTGCCAAAGTCCTTGCAGAAATATTTTCGCCCTTGTGACAACTGGACCGATAAGACCTAATGGGTCGAACAGTCTGGCGATAGTTGAAAGAACGTCACGTTTTGTGTAGCTCTCTGAATGTTGTGCTGCGACTCTAAATTTGAAATTGTCAGACATGGGTTGCCACAGCATGCCAAGTGTTTTAACAGTGGGCAAGTCTGATGAAAATGCATATTCTTCAATTTTGTTGTCATTTAATAAGTCAGAGTTATTAGACACTCACTTGTGTAGTTCCATACCTCCTTTAGATAGAATTTTAGCTAACTGAATTTGCAAGTCCTTTGCTTCTTCCAAACTATCTGATCCCGACAAAATGTCATCTACATAGGTATCATTGATTAGTGCTAAGGACGCCTTGGAATAATTTTGTTCATCTTCAGCAAGTGCTTTTAGAGTTCTTGTCGCTAGAAACGGAGCACAAGCTGTACCATAAGTAACAGTTTTAAGTCTGTATGTCTCCACTGGAGCACAAAGAGTTGGTTTCCACACTATCATTTGTAAATTTCTATCCCTGTCATCTACAAGAATCTGTCTGTACATCTTTTTTATGTCCGCACTGAATGCATATCTATAAGTACGGAATCTCGCTATTATAGAAAATAATTCTTGTTGTACTGTCCCACCATTCAGCAATATGGAATTCAGAGAAATTCCACTGCTTGATTTTGATGAAGCGTCAAACACGACGCGAAGTGGTGTTAATGTGCTTTCTGGGCGAAAGACAGCGTGGTGTGGAATATAATAGCTTTCCTTAGGACACTTATCATTGATCACTCTTTCCATATGGCCAAGAGAAACATATTACTCCATAAAAGCTTTATATAATGTGCCCATTGTCTTATTTTTATCTAATTTTTTCCAAAGTAAGTTTAAACGCCTTTCTGCGATTTCTCTAGAATCCCCTAAAGTGTGCAGTTTTTCTTTAATAGTTGGTAATCTCACAATGTACCTTCCTGTTTCATCTCTTTTAACTGTAGAACTAAAATGTTCTTCACAGTACTGTTTTTCAAATGTTTTTGAGTCATCTGAATTTCCTATACGATCTCCCCGAAAGGATTCTAATTCAAAGAAATGTTTTACAACCTCATCTAAATTTTCAGGTTCTGAGATTAGACCAGAAAAATAATAAGAATCTGTATTTTTGATCGACCCTGTAACTAGATATCCGAAAACACTGTTTTGCAATAATAATGAACCGTCATACGATCTGAATTTTTCTGCCTTTAACAAATCAAAAAACAATTCCCATCCCAACAATACACTGATTCTGGTAGGGACATTGAAATCCACATCAGCAAGTCTTATTTCATTCGGAAAATAAATATTGGATATATCAATTCGTTGAGTAGGCGTTAACCCTGTAATACGAGGCAAAATAAAAAATGATAAAGTTCGGCTAAAATCACCCTCTTCATTAGATATTTTTGCCGTGGTTTTATTTTTTACAAAGCATTCACCACAATTTATTCCCGAAATCGCTGTGTTAACTTTTTGTTTATTCAATCCTAATGATTCAGCTGTTTCCGAGGTCATTATGCTTATACTGGAACCACTATCCAAAATCCCTTTTACTTTTATTTTTTCTCCAAATTTGTTTTCAATATATAAGCTGACTGTGCAGAGCAACGCGCTATGTTTGGAATTAGCGGCTAGAGACGATTGCATAACATGTGGGGCATCTGGCGCCAGCCTCGTATCCGAAGGCAATAATTCATCCACTTGAGAACTACTTTCACAGTTCGAAAGCGGTAGTTTCGATTCCGATGGAACATGAACTAGAGAATTGTGACCTGATTTTTTACAAATTCTGCAGACAAACGTTGATTTACAGGGTGCATTATGAATCTTTAAACAATTCTTACACAATTTGTTTTCATTTAATATTTCTATTCGTTTAGGAACACTCATATTCAAAAATTTCGAACATCGGTATAACGGATGTTCTATGTTACACAAAACGCAGGGTTTGACATAACTTTTTTGTTTATTTCGATTAACAAGTAAATTGTTCACTTTGCTTGTTGTAGCCTGACGAAATTTAGTTGTGGTTGGGGGTTTGTAAATCTGATCTAAAACGAGAGATCTTGCATGTAAAAACTGAAGCAGTTTTTCAAGCGATGGAATTTCCTTTGACGTAAGAGACATTTCATATACCTTTCTTGTTTCGTTATCTAATTTTTGTGAAATTATATTTACAAATATTGCATTCGTAAGCTCGTTACACTCTAATTTTAGAACCTTTAAGGCTCTTAAGCTTTTATTTACTGTATCTGTAATTAATCTTAAACCCTTTGATGACTCAACATTTAATTTTTCTATTTTGAGAATAGACTGGATGTGTATGTCAACAACCGCCCGTCTGTTATCATATCTCAGCTCTAAAGCAGCAAATAACGACTGAAAAGTATCATCACTTGTTTCAATAAATTTGGCTTCACCACGTAAGGCGGCCTTCAGGTAGAATAATTTTTGTTCTTCAGATAAACCTTTATTGTTTGTTATCAAACTAACAAATTGAGTTTTAAAGTTAGTAAACTGTTCGATTTGGCCACTGAAAAATGGCAAAGGAATTTCCGGTAATTTAGTGTTAAATTCTAACTGATTCATGACAGATTTAAAGTTTATATTTTGCCCAGCTTTTGTTGACTGGGATTCAGATACATCAGATTTAAGTTTAGAAAGGTAAGCATTTGACATTTACCTCTAAATTATCTCGTTCTTCGTCCATTTCAAGCAATTCTGTGTCGGCTTTCGACAGGGTTTCTTCATCGGCTTCTTCCACCTCTGAATAGTCACTAAATAGCCTGTTAATTTCTTCCTTTATTTGATATAAATTACTTAACTTTTGTTCCAACACTATTTCTTGTTCTTTTTCTTCTTTAGTTGAATCATACATTTCGATGAACTTATGCATATGAGTAAATTTTGTTTTTATCCTCCCACGAATCCTATTTAAATCCTTCAAAGTGGGAGATGATTTTTCTTTTATATCCATGGCTGGTTTCGTCTCCGTCCTCGGTAGGACCACAATGTTTAGATTATAGTTTCGTGCTTAAATAAGCTGACGGACCAACAGCATTGATTGCTGCAAAATTAACTTTATTTTTATTTCTCCGCTAACGGGAGGCAGAGTAGCTGTCGACCGCTGTCAAGCGGCGCTTTCGTACTTCTACTTCCTTTTACATATTGCCGCTAGAGGGCACACGGATGCATCGCATGACACTAAAGGGTTATATGACGTAACAATCTGTGGTACTCGTCAGTCTTCCTCTTGCAAATGGAGCCCCGACTAGAAAGAGGTGCTGCAATCTACCGTCCATCACCAGTGCCATCCTTTGTAAATAAAAATTCTTCTCTGTGTGTGTTTCTATTTCCTACCTTGTCTTCATATGTACACCGGACTAGGGTTTCAGAAAGCGTCATCCCCAGGGACTTCAGTAACAACAACAACATCATTTTCAAAGGTATTAAGGGGAATGGTCGCTTTCACGTACCTTTAAAAGTATCATTTTTAGACCATGTTCGATTGCATGTACTACTCATGATTTTTGCTTGATTTACATGAAATTTATTGAGTAACTGCCTAGAATACTGTTTATTATATATGCAATATTTCAAGGTAATTAAAAAAATAAAATTATTTTTTATGCATAAAATGTGAATATTTTTTTAAAATCGAACATTTTGCAGTTAACTACTGTGCGCATTCTGTCAAAATAAATTATTAAGGTACAGTAATGATTGTTTGCTATATGTGACTACAATATTTCAGGCAACAATATCCACCAACAATATTATAAAATATATTTAAAAAATTAGTACGTGCTATTTTTAATTAGAAATTTCAAAAATGACTGAGTAAAAGCTTGTAAAAAAATTCTTTAAAAAAATTAAAATATGTTAAGGTTAAAAAATGTTGGTGTATTTTGTTACCTGAAGTATTGTAATCACATATAGTTAACAATTATTACTGTACGTTTATAATTTATTTTGACAGAATGCGCACACTAGTTGACTGCAAAATGTTCGATTTAAAAAAATTTTTCACTTTTTATGCATAAAAAATCATTTTATTTTTTTAATTACCTTGAAATATTGCATATATAATAAATAGTATTATAGACAGTTATTCAAGAAATTTCGTGTAAATCAAGCAAAAAACATGAGTAGTACATACAATCGAACATAGGTCTAAAAATGATTCTTTTAAAGGTACGTAAAAGTGACCACTCCCCTTAAGTGAATGGGAAAAATTCAAACGCACGTTTATAGGAATTCCTTAGATTAGCAGTAATATGAGTGCAGCTTTTTCACTCTTAGCAGATTCCAAGTCCCCGACTACACAGCAGTAACCACAATTTAACAAATGCATCAGCGATTTGGCAAGAGAAATCTCCGATGCGTTTTCGGTGACGTAAGCAAATACCGAATAAACCGCAATACTTTCGAGGTAACCCATCAGGCGCTTTGTTTCCCATTTTCGCCACGCGATTTCTGCGTATCTCGAATCCGATGCTTACAGATGCGCTTTGTTCTCTTTCAAATATTCCTTAAGACATCTGTTCCGCAGAAAGTAATCTATTTCATGGAGTTTCTAAAGCCTATTAGAATGTGAAATTCAAAATTATATTTCTCTCCACTACTTAAATTTGAATAACAAATGAGTGTACCGCTTGTTATCGATTAGATTCAACTGAAGTTTGTAGGAAAGACTTTGAATGGTGTATGCAAAGAGTAATAGCTTAGGCAAGGGGCCCCGAGCCCCAAGCCTCGGCATACGCCATAATAAGAATAAAGCCCTATACACAAACTGTAATTTATTTATCTTCATTTTTTTTTACCTCTATCACTTCATATTTACAGTTATACTATTAACTGAAAAGTAATTTAGTTAGAAATATAATTAAAAATTTTCTGTACCGTACAATGGTTGGCTCATAATAAAGTCGCTGCCGGGAATTATCTGTAGATCAAGGGAATCTAAAAAGTTTGAGAACTGGCTTAGAAAGAGGGATAATTGTTCGCGGCAAAAGAAGTCGAGAAAAAGGTTTCAGGTCCATGCGTTTGTGAACTGGTAAAGTCAGCGTCGAGATGATCGCGTCGCGTGTTGTTTGACGATATTGGAAAACTATAAGATGGACGGTTATAAGTTAACGGTAACTAAAAGAAGGTCTGTCAGTTATTATCTCTAAAAAAGTACATATAAATAGCTCTAAAGATCGACGCTAAACTGAACAGACATTTTAGTAATTATTATGGATTGAAGGAATTTCAAGAACCTTAGATTATTTGTTCTCCACAAGTACCATACTTGAAAGTAACAACCCACTGTCATTAAATTTCCACCCATAGAACTGAAAATTGTCCAGATTAATTTCTCGTAAAACTATATGTTCAAGAAACCTTTTCACAATAATGATAATTTTCTATTTTAGGAGAGGGCAGACAGATTACTTGATATATAGTCACTAAAATTAATAAAATGTTCAACTTCCTTGAAGATGTTTCATATTGAATTTCTATATAAGCACTAAAAATTAATTTTCTAGGGGAATATGTCTTTCATTACATTAAAAAATACTCCATTCTCTGTCATGATAAAATTTTATATTTAGATCGGTCAAACAAATGACTTGACTTAATATTATACTACAGGTCATGGCCGCATGGCTAGGGCGCTGGCGTTCGGTTCAGATCCTGTGGGTTCGAGTTCCACTGTTGGCATGGATGTTTATAGCCTTTCGGAATCGGCTTTAAATTGTAGGTCCCGGTCTAATTAACCCTCGTGTAGCCAAAAATTGATCGTAGGGCTCCAAACCAGACCCATAAAATAATACTACAATACACTTCTTGTTTCTAGCAGTTTACCACAAGTGCATTTTACTGGGCAACATGTCCATTTATCTTCTTGATCAAGGATTGTCAAACTTTTTTTTTTCTTTTTCATCAAATTTTTTTTTTGGTACTATCGCCTTTCTCCGTCGACTCTGACGCCAAGTTAGCGAGTTTGAAATTTGTTTTTACTTTCGATTGACTGCGATATCAGAATCCCTTTTAAAGAATGCTTTTTTTTCTTTTCTTTCTTCTTTTTTTCTCCCCACTTTCTCTTCTGGCAGTTTGGGGATGATGACAATTGACACGGGAATTACCTATATTTTTCTGCTTATAATTAGGTTCCTAGGATGTCGGTCCCCTCAGTCATACTGTTGCCGATCGCTGCTCTAAATAGCATAATCAAATAACGCGGTGGCCTAGTTGGCAAAGGCCGCCGCCGTGTTCACTAGTGGTGGCCAGGGCACGTAAAATATGTCTTGGCTGCAATGTCCTCCAAGCTCTCAAATTTACCTCTGGAGGTGCGAGGTGAAGTGTTCCGGTCGGTTCAAAATTACGGGACCGGCCCATAGGGAGATTGGTCGACCTATACGGTGCTCCCAAAAATGTGGCCAGCAAAACCACGCCGTCTTATTGTGGTAAGGATATTGTCCAAGAAACCGTCTGCCGCATTGGAAAAAAATCTTTAAAAGAGGTAATAACCATTATTTTAAACAATATAAAAAGTAATATTGTGAAAATCGTCCGAGGGCATTAGACCTTAAGAAGAGCCACAAGTGACAAACCGAATGAAGAGAGTCGCCCACATTGTAGGGGGGTATTGTTCAGCATTAGAAGCTTCTCCCAAGTGGGCTCTGTAACATCACAGATTTCAGCTTCAGAGAAAGGTGGCCTCTTCGTAGAAGCGAGTAGCTTGCAACTCCTAGACACAACTGCATCCTAACCCCTAGACCCCTCACGGGGAGTTCCAGTGTAGGAAGGAGATGGAATCTGACTCTCGGCGAGGGATGCTGGACGAACACGACGTCCGGTGTTTTCGGAGGGCGACTCGGATGTGGGCAGAGCCTGGTGATATTTGTCGAGAGTAAGGGCCTGTTCACATAGAATCTGTCAGAGTCAGCGTAAAAATTTTATAAGCAATCTTATACCATTCATTGACCCATTTACCCAATAAGCGCCAACGGAATCTTTAACGCTGACGGATTCTACGTGAACAGACCCTTAATCTCTCGAGTTACGACTGAAATGTGGTCTTAGATTCATATGTATATAATTTGTATTATGATTGTATATAAAGGCTATACACTTTACAGTCGATTCCGGTTAATCGGACCACATCGGGACGTGATCAGTTTGGTCCTTATAACCGACTGGTCCGATTAAACAAACATGTCCTATGCTACAAGACGATATTCGATCCGAATAAGCGGCTGGTCCGATTAAGCGGAATCGACTGTATATGTTTCTTGTGTACTCATTTGACAAGAACTTTACAGGTCCCATTCCTGGCCCAGCATCCCGGCATGGATGTTTTTGCGCTGTTTTCTCACGGGGAGCAATGTTGACTCACCCAGTGGATGCTCTTATAACTAAGTAGCGTATATCCGAATGTCTTGCGAGTAAGAGTGGGAAAAAAAAAGGAATTAGGCGCCTGCCAGGCCTAAAGGAAAAGGGCATAGCCATAAGCAAACTTAGACGAAATGTCAGCAAGAGAACAGAAACTGACAGACCGTTGCAACATAGAGGATACCTATCGTGACCAGAATCTTTTCAGCTGACAATGGACTTACTAAACGCATTTACGTCCATAGCTAAATAAACACGGATCTGAAATTAGCAGTTTACCTGTAATAAATCTTAAATAGTAATTTTAAAAAATCTGAAGACTTTTTTTTCGTATGTTTCTTGCTGTTTTTAATTATCATATTGTTTCCAGTCCTACTATGGTTATTTACACAGCATAAAATAAATATCAACAAATATAATTGCAATTCAAACATAATTTTGTGTTAAATTTGGCACATAGTTGCATAGCTAATGGCATTTTGAATAGAAGAAACATCTTTTTAAATAAAATTTTTATAAAAAATTAATAAATTTAAAATATTTTAATAACTGCTAAATTCAATTTAACGAGGTATGGGTGCTATCTCATAAATAATGCCAACACTGCAGGGAAATGAAATTAGTGTAAAACATTTTAGTTTAAGTTATCACTTCGATATTTTAAAATATTAAAATTTCAATAATTGGGAATATTTTCGACATGTTTGCCTCAAATTTTGATTATGGTTATTTGAGCTTATTCTAAGTCGCATAATAAAGTTTGGGAAGTATCCATCGTGAATTAAACGTAAAAGTTTTGAAAGACCACTGTTCCCTTAAAAGCATGGTTTCATTTCTACTTTGTTGTGAACAAATATTCACGAAGCAAAAAAAACGGTACAGATCTACCAGACGCCCCCCCCCCCCCCTTGCCAAGTTTGGAGATTTTTTGTTTGGCGTGGTAACCATGAGATTAATGGGCCAAAATATGGCAACTTTTATATTTTGAAGCCGTGGAACGATATTGGATTATGGCGCATGCGTTATTGCTATTTTGTAATCTATACTCGGGGCATACCAAACCTGAATACAGGCAAGACGCTAGAGCAATATGATTCCGCCATTGCGATATAGTTCGCACTTTTTCCTATTGCAAATTTATTGGCTAACTGGGGTGAAGCTACGGTTTATTTGAAATTAACTGTTAATTTAAACGGTTAAGTTTGTTCTCTCTAGTCTTGTAACATGTTGGATGTGTTTCTGCGTTTGAGTTTTTGATAGCGTGGTGGTTGATTTTAAATGCTCCACTTGAAGTTAAATGTTGCTTTTTGTCTTCTAGACCAGGGGTCGGCAACTTTTTTTACTAGGAGGGCATATTTCAGAAATGCGGGAGTTCGGCGGGCACCGCTGGAGGAAGTGGAGGTTAATATTTAAACATGAAAATATTAATGTGACATAAATTTTTAATTCATAAATTCAAATTTTAATTTAAACAAAACAATCTGATAATAAATGCAAGACAAATTGATAATTAATGCAATATTTGACATTGCTAATCTACGGGCAACTCGTTGTAATGTGGCACTTAAGTCGAATTCTCAGTTCTCAGGCAAAAGAGTGTCAGTGAGGCTTGATTTTAAATATTTCATAATGGAAACCAAAAATTCACAAGCACATGTCGACGTGCAAAGATAATTCAATTTTAGAGCACATTTTCTCAACAATGGGAAGCAATTTCCATACACTAAATTCCAGAATTTTTCTTCGATATGATGTAATTTTAATTCAATGTCATTTCCTACATTTATAATTTCCCATTCTCAGTCCTCTATATTGGAAATATCAAAATATGTTGCAATTTTAAGTGTCACATCGTCCTTTGTATGAGAGAAAGGATTAATAAAAAATGTCAAGAATGCCTCCAATTCGTAGAATTCTTCAAATCTGTATTAAATTCTTCCAATAAGGAATCAAAATGCTTTGCAAACTGATAGGTGGTAGCATTTCCATCGTAGTAATTTTCTATCACCATTTTTATATTTGGGAAATGCGATAAATTATCTTTCTCCGTATGCGATTTTAAGAGTGACAATTTAGCTTTAAATGCATTTATCGTACTTGTCACAGAAGCAATATGATGATTTCTACCCTGTAGTTTCAAATTTAGTTCCTTCAACTTTACAGTTAAATCAGTTAGAAAGTCTAGCTCAATTAACCAAGATTTTTGCTCTAATTCTAAACAAATTTCATTCACCTGTGGTAATAAATTTTAAAAATGCTCAAGTACCGTTCTTCTACTGATCTGTCTTAATCAAATATCTAATCTCAAATAATCAAAAATACCTAAAATCAAATTTCTAAACCCAAATACCTAAAATTTAGATATTTGAACGGCGGGCACTTTAAAATTGTTTCGCGGGCATCGCGTTGCCGACTCCTGTTCTAGACTGTAGTTTGTGGTAAAATGAGTGATATGATTGAATTGAGGTTGTTTTTAAGATGGATTTTATGGGAAACAGGCATGTAATAGACTTTTGTATGGAGAATTGCCGTTTACACCTATGACTTCATACAGCCAGCGGAAGGTTTGTTTTAGTGACCGCTACAGCCAGCATATTCGTGGCGAAGGCGGCGGCTGGGGATTTCAGTGATGTTTTTGGACTTGTGCGCAGCGGAGCGAAGCGTAGCGGTGCGAGGGTATTTGAGCGAAGATCACATGTGCGCCTACGAGTTTCATACAGCCAGCGGTAAGTTTATTTTCCAACTCATTTGTTCTTTCTTGGTCGCCATTGATGTTTTTGTTTACATTTCGCACTTCAAGCCTAACAGATCTGCGAAAACGGGATTTTCTCGCCAAAAGTTTTTGGCGCCAACTTTTCGCCAAGGGGGTGAATCTGGCAGAGCTGTCCCCCCGCCCGCCGCCCCCCCCCCCCAAAAAAAAAGACTTAACATTCACCGAACAATATGAACTTATGATGTTATCCTGGGATGGCTATGCTTTCAAATGAAGCTGTCTCTCTTAGATTTTGGATCGGCAGAAGTATTTATAAAGAAATCTCAGGAAAAGCTCTGCAGCTTTTACCTTCTACGCAACTTACCTTCGTATGCGGGCTCTCTCCATGTTTAACTGTATATGCACTATGTATAAAAATAAATAAATAGTGATGAAGACTTTATGTCAATCATGGCTTGGAAATCAACAAAAACTGAACGCCTGAGATTTTCTGCTATTGCTCTGAAGACATCACATTCATTTCACAACGACAAGTAAAATAATTATAAGTAAGTCGTATACTGCTTTGAACCTTTGATATTATGTTTTAATCTATACTACTGTATCAATTACCAAAATTATTGCTATTGAAATGCTTTACTTTTTGAGAATTTACAAAAGATTGACTACGTTGTTGATTCATTACATCTCAGAATTTGCCATTCACAGTCTCATAACTTGACTAATTTATGATATCAACAGGGTCATATTACTTGTAAGGCCTTACGGCTAGTTCACACTGAATACGGAGCGTTGCGTAGAGTCAGCTTTAAAAATTTTAACCAATTTCTTCAGAGTTCTGTTTAGTGACCACGCGATATGCCAAATCAATCACAGGTCATGTCTCGGAGACAACGTAGCAGCGCAACGTAACTCTCCGGATGCAATGTGAACAGGCCTTTATTATATAAATATGTTGATATATTTTATATATATACATATTATTATATATTATATATATATGATTATATATTTTATTATATATACAGGCCACTGAGTCCATCGGCGTCAGCGTAAGGGCCTTTTCACATAGAATCCGTCAGCGTCAGCGTAAGGGCCTTTCCACATAGAATCCGTCAGCGTCAGAGTAAGGGCCTGTTCACATAGGAGTCCGTTGCGTGGCGTTGCGTTTAGGAAAAGATGACGTTAAGACGAAAATAAACCAATCACAGGCCTCCAAACGATTAGCAATGAAATTTTTAACGCCTATGATTGGTTTATTTTCGTCTCAACGTCATCTTTCCCTTAACGCTACGCAACGGACTCCTATGTGAACAGGCCCTTACTCGTATTAAAATATATTAACCTATTACAAACCTCCAAATGATTAGCCACGAAATTGTTAAGGCTTGTGATTGTTTTAAAATGTGCCAATACGAATAGCGCTGACGCTGACGGATTCTTTGACCCTAAGGGCCTGTTCACATAGGAGTTCGTTGCGTTGCGTTAAGGAAAATAGGACGTTGAGACGAAAATAAACCAATCATAGGCCTCCAAACGATTAGCAATGAAATTTTTAACGCCTATGATTGGTTTATTTTCGTCTCAACGTCATCTTTCCCTTAACGCTTCGCAACGGACTCCTATGTGAACAGGCCCTTATTCGCATTGAAAATTTTTTAACCGATTTACAGACCTCCAAACGATTAGCTTCGAAATTTTTAAGTTGTTGATCGTCATCATAAACAGAGATGGGGAGATCTGCAAGTGTTTAACTCGCTCTATTACAAGGCAGTTTGATGCCAACGTCACAGATGCAACCACGTGAAAAATGAAGGGAAAAAATTGGATGCCATCCCGTTTATATGTGGAACTTTGTTGTCTTCAGTTTGCAAGAACGTCAGGTCAGGTCAGGTATTTTAATTTATCGGAGCTCCAGAGGGCGTCATTGACATGTATTTCCATGTGCATTTTAATAATCAACGCATTTCACAATAATATTTTGCCCTTCGTTTTTTTTTTAAGAGTTGAGATACGACATGCTGCGTGCAAATTCCTTGTGAGACACAACAAGCAAGCTCTAAAATTAACTTATCCGCTTTTCACAACTTGTTTAATATTTTTAAGTTTATCGAACTGAAGTAAGCCAATCGAGTTAAGACCATACTTTACGTAAATCGTTGAAAGATGCAATTCAAACTCAGGAGGTAGTTGATGATAACGGTCAATCATTTAGTGTTGTTTCGTCGAAAAAGAAGTAAAATAAATGAGTCAGTGACAGTCTAACTGCTGCAGAAGTAAGTACTTGTGAATTATTAAACAATTGTTTCGATTTTTTTTTTTTAATGGCTGTAGTCAAAAAATAATTTGAAGACTGAATTGGATGTTATTAATTTTTTTCACTGGTCAAATCGGCTAAGTCTCTTAGTCGCATGGCCGGACGATAGCCGAATAATTACGGAGCTGGCTTTCGAGTCTGTGGATTCGAGTCCCACATTGTGTTATGTCTCGGGTCTCGGTCTAATTAGCCCCCTTGTAGAAAAAAAATGAATGAATAAATAATAATAATAAAAAATGACCGTATCGCTCTCAACCACAGCAAACCAAACCAACCCTTAGTCAACCAAAGATTGTAATAATAATAACGATGACTCTGAGGATATTCTACCTTATATGTCGTCAGAAAAAAGCTAGATCTACCATAATACATTCTACAATGTTTATTAGAATTTACATTTTCAGAGGAATTAAAAAAAAAAAACAATGTCTATTATTTTATCACTTTTCTCCACTTTTTGTTTTACGGACCGATTTGGCAAGTGGCTCAGCCATAAAATCAATAACTTCAGCGAAGCCTTCTGGAAAGATAAAAATGGGAATTAAATGAACGAAAAGAAAATAGCGCTAGATTTCCCAAGAATGAAAGATAAAGGTTTTGAAAGCATACTAGACACTAGGTACAGTTGGCACGCTCGTTATATAACGACACCCAGAGTCACATAGAAAAAGGCCGTTCTAATAATTGGTCGCTATAGCGAATATTGATAAAAAGAAAATATTTCAGGTAGTCTCTTCTAACGAACTACCGCGGGTTATTAACGTATGATTACTTATCGTTTGCTTACCTCTTCTTTTTTTTTACGCGTTTTGGTACTTTTCTATTCAACTGTTTACTGCTACTGGGTTTGGCGCGCTGCCAAAATTATAACTCGCGACGCAGTACATTTTTTTTTCTTTCTGGAGGACCGTTATTGAGGAACGTAATCCTACGTTAAAATGTAATGCACTCTCATCATTTGCGCGAAAATTAAGATGTATGATTTCCATTGTCCGATTACAATGTGCTTACTATTGTTTGCTTTGTTATCAAAAAAGCAATGGCAATCAAAATTAAAGTGTCTACAATTTAAAAGAACGATAATTTCTAAAATGAAACTTTAAAGCAAAAATGAATGAAATCACAAAATATGGAGTCTTTCTTATATTTATTTCCTAGAAAAATTAGAATTATTATTATTTTTTATTTATTTATTTTTTTAATTTGTGATGTTTTTTATAACACAATTTTGCATCTCAGTTAAAGATCTTGTCTCGGGAGTGTTCTGAGATCTGAGAACGGTGTATTGGGATTCATTGATCTGCAGGATCCTTATATGGGATGTAAAAAGAAAAAAATATATTAAATGGGATTCCATTTGGGACTTTTTGCACAGGTCGTTGTATTGGAACGTTCGCTATAATGGGCAGTCGCTATAACGAGCGCCTACTGTAGATACTTCTCTGTGCCGACTGTTGTAATGGCTATATATTTTCTGAAATAAATGGGGGTCTAATGAGCCCTCGCGTAGCAAAAAATGACCGTAGCGCTCTTTGGTTGAGGATATCAATGACACCGCGATATTATTTACACACAGCTATTAGAGGAGGGAAATAAAACTGAAATAAACGCGGGACAATATTAAAAAAATTATAGAAAGAAAGACGTAAAATGCTACTAAACATTTCGAATTATGCTACTAAACATTTTGAATCTGACAAAAAAGGCTTTGATAGACTAAAAGTTTATAGACAAATCATTTGTTCTCCATAGATTTTAAGTTCAGCTTTTTCCTTAGGAATCTGCCTTCTTTCTTCTTGAGGGGGCAGACATTTTTCCCTTCGAAGACCGAGGATTGGACCATTACATCCCCCTTTTGTGTGTATACGTACCGGGTGTCCCAAAAATGACCGACGATTTGAAAAATCAATTAAAGAAAAACTAAAGGCGATAGAAATGTACGGTTTGCTGCATTCTGCTTAGGTAACCAAGGAATTTATTCTCACCAATTGTCAAAATTAGTTACAAAGTTCGTCAACAGATGGCGCTGCTGACTGGAAAACTATAAAACAATGTTTTTAAAATAACCACCGTTTGCAGCAACAACGTGGCGCAACCTGAGGACAAAATTCACAGACGCCCGTGCAAACATTTCAGTTTGAATGTTCTGACACGCAGCAGAGATGTATTGTTCCAGTTCATCTACAGTTTGTGGATTGTGATGATACACCTGGTCTTTCAAATACAGTCGAACCTCCATATATCGAAGTAGCAAATTGCGCGAAAAGAATTCGATATATAGAAATTTCGATATATAGAATTGAGCTTAGTCTTATCATAATTCTCCTAAAAAAAATTAAAGCTAATTTTTGTATACGAAACTCCATTTCTAATTTATATGCAAATCCTATTAAATGAAAGTTAATAACTAAAAAATGAATTAATATAAAAGATTTATTGATTACTACATATCTTTAAAAAAACAATAATGCAGACAGTCGTTACAATGATCACAGTTACATTCTTTAAAAAAAAAACTTCGAATATCTTGCTGAACAGTTAGTTTTGCGGAAAGTTCAAAGAAATGTTCGTATTTATTCAGTCCATTAAAAACTTTATCAGGGACATTTTTTGCGAATTGAAGTCCACGACGTATTGTTTCAAATGCCAAAAATTGGGAGATTTTATTCTAAAATGGAATAAAATCTCCCAATTTGTCTTAAAAAAAATTTCGATATATAGAGATTTTTTCGATATATAGAAACAATTTTTCTATGTAATGAACATGGAGATTTGCTAAGAGTTCGATATATAGAAAATTTCGATATAGGGAAGTTCGATATATGGAGGTCGACTGTACCTCCAAAGAAAAAAATCACATGGCGTCAAATCTGGCGAATAGGAAGGCCAATCCATGCCACTTTGCGTATGCTTCTCGTAGTCAAGGGCAATGACACGATCACCGAAAACGCCATGTGATTTTTTTCTTTGGAGGTATTTGAAAGACCAGGTGTATCATCACAATCCACAAACTGTAGATGAACTGGAACAATACATCTCTGCTGCGTGTCAGAACATTCAAACTGAAATGTTTGCACGGGCGTCTGTGAATTTTGTCCTCAGATTGCGCCACGTTGTTGCTGCAAACGGTGGTTATTTTGAAAACATTGTTTTATAGTTTTTCCCAGTCAGCAGCGCCATCTGTTGACGAACTCTGAAACTAATTTTGAAAATGGGTGAGAATAAATTCCCTGGTTACCTAAGCAGAATGCAGCAAACCGTACATTTCTATCGCCTTCCGTTTTTCTTTAATTGATTTTTCAAATCGTCGGTCATTTTTGGGACACCCGGTACGTACATTTATGCTTCTGTTAACGGCCCATTTTAGTGTGGAAAATATCGAATTTTTGAAGTAGATGGTACTTCCAAGAACAATTATTCCAAGATCTGTAAATTCCTCAGCTTGTGATAACGTAATTTGTATGTGGAACCGACTATCGTCAGATTTCAAGGTTTAAGACCTAATGACAGCTTAACTGATATCAAAGTTAAAAGTTCTAATTGCAATAGAACGTCTGACTTCAGAATAGAAGTGAGTTACAAAGTTTATAAAAAGACCCTTAACTTTGTGTGACATCAACTTTTCTCAAATGTTTTAAAAGTCCTCTAAAACTGAGATTAAATTTTATTTTCTTTAAACAATTCCTAAGTTCTTGAAAAGCCTTCTAAAAATTGGGGTTAAATGTTATTTGAATATTTCATAAGTTCTAAAAGGCTACTAACAACTGTGAGTGACAAAAAAAGTTTCTGAAAACCTTGAATAAATTTAACATTGATTAAATATTTGAGTTTTAAAATAGACCTTAAAATCTATGATCAAAATTAATTTTTTGAAAAATATTATCTAAGTTTAAAGCTTTGAAGTATCCTTTGACGCCTTTAATGACATAGTAAGTTTCTTATTTTAAAAAAAAAATTCTTTGAAAATATATATTTGAATAAGTATATAACTTTTTTTTTTTCATGTCTAACTATAGAACATTTGCAAGAAAATATTACTGATTTAATAGATGTCTAGTTTTCTGGAAATTTTTTTTTTGTTATCACGGATATTTATTTCTAATCATCACCTCAGTACATCAAACAGAGATTATGCGCCAAATCGAGGTCGGCCATTTTTTATCAAAAACTAGACCATCCCTACACCGTTAACTTTCTGGTTCAAAATCAAATTGTAGAAGGGAGGGTGTTAGAGGTCTAACGTTATTGTTTTTCAAATTACATATTAAAAGTTTTTAGTTGTTAAATATATTGCCACTTTTTAAACTGAACTTAAAAATGGCCTAGAATTGTTGAGCCCGGATAGCTCAGTCGGTAGAGCGTTAGGCTTTTAACCTAACGGTCCAGGGTTCGAGTCCCTGTTCGGGCGATAATCTTTTGTTACTCCTAACAAGTGCTATAGTGATGTGAAACCGTATTAGGGCATAAATAACATATATATAATTTAACTAATAACATTTTTTTTCTACTTCAGTTTTAAATTATCCTAGAAAAAAGGGTTGCATAAAAGAAAAAATGATAAACTGTCAAACAGCGAATAATCTCTTAGGAAGTGGATCTTTTGCGTCGAGAGTTTATAACATTCGAAACAGATTAACTCCCAATCATCCATGTTCGCCGATTGTTCGTGTATTAAGAAAAGAAAAAATAAATAAATAAAGGTTAGAAATAAAAATGCAATTATTCAAAAGAAGGTCTTTATGGCGCGTAAAGGGAAGAATATATCAGACTTTTTAAAGAAAAAGATGACAATTTAGCGAGTTTTATTGTTATTTTAATTAAACCTTAATTAAATACCTTAGTAGTGCAATACAAATTTTAGAACAGTTCCTTTTTTACGGTGTGCAGGACCATTTTTGTTTTCTCCTCGTATTAGGCATCAACTAGGACAACTTACCAGGTGCCCTGCCCCCCCAAAGAAATAGGAATTGCATTATGAATATTGATTTTGCATTATAAATATTTTTATCCGTTCATCTCGCCCCCCCCCCCCCCAATGCATTATAAGTATTTTATCCGTTCATCTCGTCGCCGCCCCCCCTCCCCCCAAGAAAAAATCCTGGGAGCGCCACTGATGGGTTCAAGTATGCAAGTTGAATTTCAAATAAATTTATTTCCATTTTGGAATAAAGAAAGGTGTGAGAGAGAAGTTCATAAATACTCTGAGAGAAACTTAAAATTAAATGTTTAGTCATGTGGATCGTAATGGTGTTCATAGGGCAATATGCCCACATGAAAAGGAATCATTCCAATCAATAAGCACCCAAAGAGGTTTAGAATATACATAAAGTCATTTTGGAGACTTTAGATTACCATTAGCTTCTCTTTCAAGTCTCTAGAGCACAGCATAATGTGACTTATTCTAGATTATTTGTTATCCGCTTAAAGGTCTTAACGTTTGACTTCATTCTAGAGTTTTTGCTATCTCGCTTAAAGGTTATTGAATGTTACAAAAATTTGACAAGGATTTTCCATCAAATAATTACTAATTGTTTTACAAAATATTAATTTTCTAATTAATTTTAATCATGTAAATTTGTTTCTGAACCTGTGCGAACCCAATCGACTAAGCTTAAAAGATCTGTATAACGTATTATAAACAATTCATATATATAAATACGTATAGATGGCGCCACATACTTTCTGTACTTGGCTCCTCATTTCCTCAGATTTTGGTGGAGTAAATTGAGCAGTAGTATTGTTTATTTACATTCTACTGGAAGTGCATACTTTGTGAATGTTAGGAGTAATTATTTGCTAGTAAAACTTGTTTATTTCCTGTGTTCGCTTTGGTGGGTTAAGATGCTTTTATAAATTTTTGCTTTATCGTTTGTGTTAATGAAAATTCAAATTCCTTGCATTTTTTCAACTGAAAACTTATATAATGTTTTTGATGTGTTTTAAAATTTTTATATCAATAAGTCGTCATTTTATTTCAGGCCTGAAACCATGCCTTTGGGAACTGTCGTCATAGGTTAGTTGTTATTGGTTTATATATTATTTCCGTTTAGTTACATTTATCCGATTCTTTATGTAATATATATTTTATGTTAAAAGGTGGTGGAAGTGGGTTCGTTGGAAGAGCTATAATTAGGAATCTCAAAAATATTGGTTATGATGTCCTAATGATTTCAAGACAACCTGGCCTGGGAGCTATGTCTTGGGTAAGATGAGAGTCCAAATATTATTATGTATGTAAGTATTGTCATTTGTAATCTCACATAAACATTAGTATTCAGTGTATTCTCCCTTTTAGAATGAACTGGCACAAAATGGATTACCCTCTTCATGTGAAGCTGTAATTAATGTTGCTGGTCAAAATGTACTTGATCCAAAAAGAAGGTAAATATTTTGAAAGATTTGGAAAGCTGCAACATATTTGGGGATATCAAATATATTTATAATCTTTGGACAAATTTGTGATTTATGAGTTTTAATACACATATATTGTATTTAAAAAATGAGAAGTAGGCTTATGGGGCTTGTGACATCTATAATGAAAATTCTGAGTTGTATTGAAATCCATTTTTAAAAATTGTTACCTTAGGTGCATTTTTTAATGTAATTTTTTATTTTTTCAAATCTGGGTTGTTTATTTGTGTTACTTCTTTATCATTGCCAAAGTATAAACAGTAGTCAATGTTACTTATGAAATATAAAAGCGAAAGTTCCACTAAGAATAAATTTTGTCTTATAATAAATCCTATCAAAAATTTTTTTTTAAATCTGGAATTTGATAAATTGTACTGTAATCTTCCCCTTTCTAAGAATAAACTAGTTTTTGCTAATGAATAGCTGAATTTAACATACTCAAATTTTTTAAAAATATATATATCATACCATATTTCTATCATTTGAAAATATTGTCATTTATTGTCTTGTATTCTGAATTATTGGATTGACATTTTTTTACTTCATAAAATAAGATTCATAAAATTATTTGATAAGGTGTTTTCTTACAGATACTGTGAGAAAATTTTATCTCAGGTGTATTATTATTATTATTTTTTTTTTGGGGGGGGGGGTCAGTTTTAGAAGTTACTTGAATTTATGGAAAAAGCTGTCAGAGAGGCAGGGGTGTAACTAGGCTGGGGCAATGCCCTAAGGGGGCCCCTGAGACAGGGTTTAAAAAATGAAGTTGTAATATTTCAGGGGCCCAATTTGAGTCTTTGCCCCGGGGCCCCCAAATGCCTAGTTACGCACCTACAGAGAGGACATATTTTTCCATTAATTCCATTTTTATTGGTTATGTAAAATTTTAAATCTTAAAATTCTTAGCTCTAAAAAATTATATATCTTACTATTATTTATATTATCTTTTTATCTTGTAATATACTATTTCTTAAACCTTTTTGTTGATTATTCCTAGGTAATACAACCATGCAGCCTTATCTTTTTGTTGTTATGCCTGTGTAGTAGCTAGATCACTGCAAGTCTTTGTTAAAGCACACTTTAAAGGTCAGACGATCATTTTAACATTTAATTTTATGGTTTCAAGATAGCCTTCATTTTCACTTGGAATCTTTTGAAACTTTTAAACCTGGACAGGTTAGATGAAATGGAGTTTATAGGAATTTAGAAAAATCTATTATATTTTTATCAAATAAGAACTTATTAAAATTTTTTGGAAGTTTTAATTTCTGTCAAATGGTTCCTGTTAATTATGTCAGTGGGATTTTTTTTAATTATGCCTTATAATTACCAGGGATTTATATTCTTTGTAGGAAATCATCTACAAATGACCTCTGTCCCTACTTTTCTAGTCATATTTAGGATATACTGTTATGTTTAAAGTTATGCTTAGTTACTAACTTTATACATCTAGAATTTAATTTTTCTCATTGAGATTGAGATATTGCATGGAAAATTTTAAAAAGTAACAGACTCAAATCGTTGTGTGCATTTGTCATATGATCCTTAACCCTTGTTGTAGGAGCTAAATAGTTTTTGGGCAGTGTCTGAAGTAATTTTATGTAATGTAGGATTCAGATTATAATTGCATGTTTTAACAAAGCTTTGTTGTCTTCTAACTTATTCAGCATCAATTAAGCTATAAAGTATACTTGTATTGTGTTAAATGTGTAATTTAATTCTATAATGGCTTAAACAAGATTTATAAATACTTTGTTACTTGAATTGAATGTTTTCCTATCTTTTCTTTGCAATTCAGGGTTCTTGATACTTAAATCACTGACATTATTTCTGAATTTCACATTTTTGTTATTTAACAAACTAAATATTAGTCGCCTCTCATCTTATTTTATTTATTTTAGACAGGATCTGTTTTTATATCTTTTTGCAATATTTATATGAAATATAAAATCACATAAAGTCACATAATATAAAATAACTTAGAGTTTATAATCTTCCTCTATTTTTCAATAAATTTTAAAAATATTAGAAACATATATTACACGTAATTTTTATTCTTCAGGTGGACCCCAGGATTTCAACAAAATGTATATGCTAGCCGTATAAATACAACAAGATTATTAGCTGAAGAAATTGAGAAAATGCCTAGACCACCAAAAGTCTTTGGTGTTATCTCAGGAGTTGGTTAGTATACATTGATATCATTAACTTTTTAGTATAAATGCTCTAAAGGTGCTGGTCCTATATAAAAATAATAGAGTGAGGATTTAGATGTGGGTTTGATTTGAATTTACATTATCTGTAGAATGTTAAACATGTTGTTTAATTTTTATTTCATTCATATTTAGTTATTCTGTTTATTTGATGCTTAAAGCCTGTAGCACATAAAAAAAATTGGTACTTTCCTGTTATACCAACCCATTGCCAACCTCTTGACATGGAAAAGCTGGTTAATTTCCCATTCCACTGACCTGTCGCCAATGCAGGCGACTCTTTGCGAGACCCAGGATTAAGCTCTGGAAAAGCTACTATTTAGAATGGCACTATCTAAAGTGAATACGTTGTGGTATCTTCCTGTTAACGAGAAAGAGGCTACAGCTTTTCTTCAAGAAGTTTGTATTTTATCATCAGAATGAAAATGTGAAAATGTCCATCCGATGAAGATGTATTTCAGAGAGAAAGACACATTTCGGAAATGTCTCAAATGCAGAAAAAAAAATCGGGATTCGCGTCAGGACATGGTTTGATTGAAGTCGCTTACTATTTGTGACATGTTTGCATTTCATATACTGCTGGGTTGATGGATTGTCATCTACAAAGTGTTGCCTAAAGCAGTTTTATTAATAAATAAAAATACAGCAGTTGACTGGAGTAATTATATGCGGGAGGTTATTGTGGAGACTTGAATGTAAAAAAAATTGGAGTTAAAGGCAAAATCTCGAAGTTGATGAAACGTTGTACAGTGAACAGAAAAACAATACAGGATGTGTTCTAACCAGAACAGTGGGTTATTGGTGGAATATGTCGCGAAAACAAGGAATGCTTCATAAAAAAAATGTCCAATAGAAGTGCACGCTGTTTAGCAGCTGTAATTGTGGAAAATGTATTACCTGGTACTATTATCCACACAAATTGCTGGGGAGGGTACAGAAAAAAAGATCTCGATGATGCAGGATACAGTGGCACATCCAGGGGGTGGGCCAAGGGGCCCTGCCACCCTCTAAAGAAATAGAAATTGCATTGTGAATATTCAATTTGCATTATAAATATTTTTATCCATTTAACCCGGCCCCCCTCCCCCCAAGATTAAATCCTGGGTGTGCCACTGGCGGGGTACATACATTTGACTGTAAATCATAAATATAATTTTGTAGATCCCCAAACTGGCATCCATACCCAAAACATCGAAAAGTTATAGGGTTCATGTAAATGGTGAAACCAACAACGAGGTACGAACAGATCACATTTAGATTCGTACCTCGCAGAGTTCATGTGGAGGCACACTTTGAATTAAGATCCTTTTGAAGCAATGTTCCAAAGCAATTACAAAATTTATGCTGCCGAAAATAGAAATGTAGTTTTCGATATTTATAATTTAGTTTTCAAAACTATGTTATGTGATTAAAAGGTGCGTATTATCTTGTATCCATTTTATTTCTTTAATTGGCAATCTCTCTCCTGACATTGGCGATTGGTCGGTATAACAGGAAAGTACCAAAAAATTTGCTCAGCACAACAGTACTGCTTCAGAGGTGATACTGCTTCTGAAAGCAGAAAATATTTGCATTACTGATGAGGAAGGGGCAAGCACTCCTTCATAGCTACTCTGTTGTGATCGACCCTCCCTTGTCCCTCATTGCAGCATTATATATTGTGCTGAATGAATTTTTGTCATGGTATGGGCTTAAGAGTACTCAGACCTGCCAACCTTCCGGATTACCCCGGCAATGCCGGATTTTTAATGCATCTTCCGGGTTTCCGGAATGGATGCTATTATTACCGGATTTTTAGATACATAACAAAAATATCTACTCAGTTCAGGTCATCTATGTCAAGGGAAACCTTAGAAAATTTGCTAATATGCAAACTGAACCGACAAGGACACTGTTATGAAGACCAATTGCCAATGAATTTTTAAAAAGAGCAAAATCAGCTACAGTAAATGCTACAAAAATTCCAAAATTTTCTGGAATTAATTAAAACAAACATTTTAAAGAAATAGTAGTACTCAAAATATAGACTGCTGGGGTCCCTGCTAGTGTCAATATGATGTACATTAAAATGTATGATTACAAATTTCAAATATATAACTTTTCTTTAATATTATAATTTCAAGATGTGCTGAACAGTAAGGAAATATTTTGATCTATGTAATATTATTAAAGAGATCCTATAAACTATAAGTAAGTATACATTATAATTCTCTTATGATTTTTTGCTATACTGTTTTATGGTATGTCGATTATTTTATGCACGGTAGAATATTGCAGGATTTTGCTCTCACTGAGGTTGGCAGGTCTGAGTACTGCAGCTTTTAACCTTAGCTTATGTTAAGTTTTATTAACTTGTGTGTAAGTCATAGTGTCTGACTTTGAAATATCATGGGTTATTTTTTAATGTTTTAATATAATTTCTTTAAAATTCTACTGTTATAATTTGGGGGAAAAATACTGCAATGACAAAAAGTTTTAAATTAAAAAAAAAATCTGAATTACCCTATGAATTATGATATTATTATTACAGTGGTACTAAGGTGCTGCATAGCTGCCATATTGAATTTTCATCATGTAAGCTTGCTATCATTGGCACTTTTTTGAGGTTGAATATAAAAAAAATTTAAAATAACTCTTTGACAACAATGCTACATCATATAACCCAAGAAATTGACTCGGTAAATTTTAGAAAATTATTTCTCCTTGGAACCATTCATCTGACCCTTTGAACTAGAATTTAATTTTGTTACATTTAAGAAGAGCTTGACCATTAAAATAGTTAGAAAGTTCTTAAAGAGTTGATTTAGTAATACTCAATGTTTGTTAAAAGACTTGTAGAGTCCATTGCTGAGTGTTTGGCAACTGGAAAATTTCATGCATATATAGCTGAGATATCAAAGTTCCTTTTTAAAATTGAGGCCACACAATATCTATACATAATTTCAGTAATTTGAAGTACAAATTTACAACATGAATTTCTTTTTTTTTCTGGTCCTATCTAAGATGAGGGCATTCTTTTTCAAAGGGTAGATGCCTTAGTAATTATACTACTTCAATTGTTTTTTATATTAGCTTTAATTTTTGCTTAAACCAGTAACAAAGTGCAAAAAAAATTTGGTACTTAGGTTTAAGTATAGGGTTATAATGTTAATAGGTTAGAATTCTCTCAAATACAGCATGAAAAATGAAACTTTCTGATGATGATTTGAACTGTATTATAAGACAGTATTAGCCAGTATAGTCGATTAATTCATAGATGTTGCTAGCACTCTCTTTAATTTCATTGTAAATATCCTATCATTGTTATAACAAATTTTGTTTATGCCAAGATTTGTTTTTAAATATAAAAAATTGGTGTTAGAAAACATACTTTTTGCATTTTTGAGTGTGTAGCCTTTTAATTAAGTAATAATTTATTCAAATGTTGGCTGTTTAAATTATAATTTGCTCTGTAAATTGATTTTACTTTGATTATGAAATTCTTATATATTGTTCGCTTGAACAATTATTAATTCTTCATTTCATGATCAGAATAAAATTATTATATTTATAATGAAGAAGAGATCTCAATTTTCATCTGTATGAGATAATTATATATGGTATTGTATGTGCCTGTGAATGATGTTTTGCATATTTTTTATACTCCATAGCAAGATTTTTAATTAATGTGAGCTAACATTTTGGAAAGAAATAATAACATTTAATATTTATTTTAAGATGTATATTTATTTATCTTAAAGTATTTTTTGACTTGAACTGTAGGTTTTTATAAACCAAGTGAAACCGCAACTTATACTGAAGAGAGTGATGGAGGAAACCATGACTATTTTTCAAGGCTTTGTTCAAGCTGGGAAGAAGCAAGTGAACTTCCTGATAACCTTAATGTTCGTCGTTTTATTATTCGATCAGGTATAAAAAATTTAATAGAAAATGTTTTTCTTCCAATTTATTATTTATACACTAAAATGATTTCAAAGTTCATTTATTATCAGTTTACATTGCTTTTCTAAAGGAAGTCTCAGTAAATATAGATTATGATGTATGTTACTTTGATCATATTTTAGTATTGCAATCTTTTAAAGATACATTGTATATAATTTTTCTGTTAATTGTATGTGTAAGTTCTTGACGTTAATATTTCAAAAACAATGTCAACATTTTTTGTGATGCTCCTAACTTTTGTTTGTATATAGAATATAGTATATAGCAGAATATAGAATATATTTTATAAATGTTGATTGGTAATTTGGAATATATATGAGGTCAGATTATTTTGGATTTATTCTTTTTCACTCTGTGAAGAGTGAAAAATGGATAGATATAATAAAAAAAAAAAAACTTGCAAGTGTTTATATATAATATGCACTAGTGAACACACACAAACACACACACATATATATATATTTTTTCAAGTGTGTATGTCTCATATCTGTGTGTTTATCACAATGTATTTTCATGCAAATCATGCATAACCCTTCTTTTCATAAACCAAGAGGAATGTGATAGAATTTATTGCATTGTGATGTTAAGGTATTTGCTATTTCCTTTTTTAATACAAATTATTATTCTTTCAAACTTATTTTGCACAAAATTTTGCAATTTTTTAAAGTTTACTCTAAATTTTTCATTCAGTTTTTAAATTTTTTTAATGATATTGAGTTTACCCCAGAGCAAAAAAATGGGCTTGGCATTCTTTCATAAGAAGAAATTTTCACTTTTGCCATGAGTATTGCTTTGATCATGTAATGAAGTAATAATTTTTTGTTGTAATTTTGAAACCTTATACCTGACATATTTAATAAGCTAGCTTTAAATAATTTAAATTGATTTTTAAAACAAAATTTTAGTTTTAATAAAATAGCTTAAATAGGTCTACATTTTAGGGGGGGGCGATTTAAATTTACTCTCTGATTGGGCTGACACAAATGACAAAAATTTGGTTCCATTTGCCTTGGGCTAGATTGATGAGTCAAAATTCTCGTTGTAAATATCGCCATGTTTTGCCTTCAAATGTCAAGATAAATTCTTGGTATTGCCAGAAGTTTTGAGGGACTTAGGCAAATATTGCAATTTGCCAATTTGTCAGAGGTTTTACAAAAATATTTCCAAACGGTACTTTTGGGAGGTATCTTACTAATAATATTAATGTTAACTTATATAAAAGCGGAACAAAACAAAAACTTAAATGGCTGCTCTCGTGTATATATTATTTGTAAAATAAAACCCCATGGAAGGTTCTGGAGTGTCAGGCACATTCCAAGCGCTCTGATTGGTTCATTGGTTGTTGACTGCCATTTGTCTGTTTGCTAAGGAAACGTTCCCCCTTTTGTATTCATCCTTTTCAGAATTCAGACTTACATTTACTGAGTGTGAAAATTATGCTACGTGGTAAATTTTTTTTATTATGGTAGTTTTTCATTAATAAAAAACATCGAGACAACGTAAAACATCAGCTTCAATAAATCGATGTTTAAAACATCGATGTATTTATCAAAACATCGATGTCGCATCCCTACTTCCAGATGATGTAAATATTTTCTTTGTAAGATAAAAACTCGAGAAGTATTGATATTACATCCACATATGTGACGATATATCTCGAAAAAGTGGGTTTAAAATTTTGATGAAAATATTAGTCTGTTTTAAATTATTTAAAAACAAATGAGGTCTTGTTTGAAGGAGAAATAAGTCTGTAGTCTTAGATTGTAAAAAGATCAAAATTCTACGATTAATTTTTGGTGAGTTATCGTAATCTGAACATGAAAAAGTCAATATTTTTCCACAAAACATAAAATTAAAAAAACACTTAAAGTCCGACAAAGATGAGACATGTCTTACTTTCTTCCCCGCATTTTTCTGCATCTATTGGTATCGGTCTCGACCAGGGGCGGATCCAGGGGGGGGGGGGGGCTGAGGGGGCTGCGGCCCCCCCCCCCTTTAGGTCATGTTTTTTAATTTAGAGAAAGAACTCAAGATTACAAGAAGCAAAGAAAATAAGGTAACAAATAACATGTAGCGCTAGTGCTAACTTTTGGGGAAAGAAACGTTAAGTTTAAACGTGCTTGTCGATTAGAAATGCATTAGTACAGTGCATTTCGCTTGAAGGTCAAGTCTAGTGTACAAAAATAGATATGCGATCGCTGCGCCCCATCACCAGTCGCGCCAAGATCCTTTTCCCTGCCATCGTACAGCGTGAGTGACACAAAGACAGGTTCAGTGTGTGTTGACTTGTGGTTATTGAATAATGGGTCGCGTAATAAAGGAAATTCAAACCCAAAACGAAGGAAATTTCAGAGAACTGGTGCGTTTTCGTATCGAATCAGGAGATGAGAATCTCAGCAAACACCTCCAGTCAGCATGCGCTAATACAGTGTACTCTAGTAAAACGATTCAAAATGAATTAATCAACTGTTGTGGAACTGAAGTCGGAAATGTCATACTGGAACGAATCAAAGCTGCAAAATACTATAGCATATTATTTGATGAAACAACAGATGCTGCTCATGATTCACAACTGACATTTTCCACATGCTACTGCTACGAAGGAAATGTTTATGAAGATTTCCTGGACTTTGTGGATTCCAGAAAACTTGTTGAAGCTTTTGCACAAGAAGAAGACTTAACTTATTTAAGTGAACCCTCCTTGACTGGTGAAGTGATAGGAAGTACTGTGCTTGGATTAATTAAAAAAATAATTTGGACCCCGAAAACTGTGTAGGAATAGCCACTGATGGATGTAGTAGTATGGTGTCTGAGGTAAAGAGAGCAGTAAATGCTGTGAAACGTTGTGCTGTCAACGCCACCCATTGCCCGTGCTTAAACCATGCTTTGAATTTGACACTGACAAAGGCGTCTAAGATTCAAGAGGTCAGAAGAACAGCCGACACCATAAAAACAGTTATTTCTTTTTTTACAGCAAGCCCAAAGAGAAACTCTGTCTTAAAACAAAAATTAGGCAGACAGCTTATAGGGCTCTGCCAAACAAGATGGGTGGAACGCCACGATAGTATTCATTTGTTTTATTCAAGCCTTCCAAAAATTCAGGAAGTGCTTGAAGTTGTAAGTACTTGGAAAGAAACCGAAGCACTGCCTCTTAAATAATATAGTCACTAGTTCTTTCATAGTTTCCATAGCGTCTCTAGCAGACATATTAGCTATCACTCTTCCTCTTAGCCGGCTATTCCAAAAAAAGAGCATTGACCAAAAAGAAGTCAGCGAAGATCTTCAATCTACTTGTTCTACATTGGAACAGAGAGAATCAGAGTAAGAAGAGTTTTTCCATGATGTACATATATCTTGCAGCAACAGGTTTAGCGGAAGATGTGGGTACGGAGGTGTCTTTGCCTCGTATTCCTCAAAGGCAAAAAATCCAAACCAACCCCAACATTGTCAAGCTTGAGGAATTCTACAGAGTAATAATTTACATTCCTATATTAGACAGGATACTTCAAGATATCAAAGACAGATTCCCCGATGACATTATGAAACTCCTTGAACTATCAATCCTGATACCCACTTTGGTTGTTAAAATGTCCCCAACAAACCTAAGAGAATCAGCTAAGGTCTTGATTTCTAGATTTCAGTTTGCTGTGGGGAACATTTCAAGTCATAGTGGAGCTGTTTTTAGCAATGAAGTTGCCCTGTGGCAAAACAAATGGTTAAATCAGCAACCAAAGGCAAAAAAATGAAGAAATTCCAGAAACAGGCATTGAAACTCTCATCAAGTGTGACAAAGAGGTTTATCTTGCAATACACGAATTGATGAAGATTTTTGCAACTCTGCCGGTTAGCACAGCTACTGCCGAGGGGTCATTTTCGACCCTTCGAAATGTTGAAGGACTGGATGAGAACAACCATGAGAGAGGATAGACTTGTAGCATTAGCACTGCTAAACATTCACAGAGGAATTGCGGACAAAGTTGATGCAAAAAAAGTCGTTGATATGTTTTCTAAAATGAAGAAAAGGAAGTTGGACTTTGTTGTTTAGGTCAAAACAAATAACTGTCTATACTTTAAATATTGTCTTTACGTAATATAGCCTGATATGATCCTTTGTCCTCAACAGTTTAAGATTTGAGACAATTTTGTAACATTTAAGTTAATTAGGTCTGAAATTATTTACATAACAATAAAATTATGAAAAATGTACCAATATGTTATAAAATTGTACCAAGATGTTTATTAATTAAAATGAAAATCCAAATGTATCGTATTTGAATAAAATGCCATAGTTTTCATGTTACATTGGGAGAGAATGTAAATTTCTTGGATTAAAATAATATTTTAAGGTGCTTTTGAGGCACTTAAAATAGCCTAAGAAAAAGTTTTCAAGCACTGTATATTTAAAAAAATTTCTGGGGGAGGCCCCTTGGTCCCTCCGCTGAGCAGGGGATATTCCATAACCTCCCCTCCCCCCCCGGGTGGAAGACAGCCCCCCCCTTGAAAATCGGCTGGATCCGCCCATGGTCTCGACCCCATACCTCCAGCAGTTTCGGAGGAGATAGCGTGACAAGCTTTTGACAGCGGCGGTGGCGGCGACAGTTACTTTTTTTTAGAATAGAGAGATATTTTGTTATATTACTGAGGTAATGTCAGATGATCACCTAGCAAATTGGTGAAACAAAATATATTTTGAACTTTAATAATGAATTTGATTGTAATTGGACTTTATTCTCTCTTGAGGTAGCAATATAAAACATATATTATATCTTGGAGGTAAAATTACCCGAAGTTTGGTTCTTGGACAGAGTATATTGTGAAATGAGTTTTTTCTTTTTAAAGTTAGAAAATTGCAGGTAGTTTTTTAATTTCTTAATAAATTATTTTGAATAGTATGAAATTGAAAAAAATTATGCTGCCTTGCAGATGTTAGTAAGTGCTGTATTTGTATTATATGATTTTATTATTCTGATTGAATATATGGATATTTTAAAATTATATAACTGATTATGTGTATTTATGTATATTATTTTCTTTAAAAGTTTGTAATAAAAAAAAATATTTTACAGGTGTTGTGTTAGGGAGATCAGGTGGTATGATCAGTCAAATATACTGGCCATTTTATTGTGGGCTAGGAGGCCCCATTGCTAGTGGGAAACAGTACTTCCCTTGGATCCACCTTGAAGATATTGCTGGTCTGTTTACTTATGCCATTCAGTCAGAAAAAGTGTTTGGCATTTTAAATGGGGTCGCTCCTCAAGTGGTGACAAATAACGAATTCACAAAAGCCCTTGCAAGTGCAATGTGGAGGCCTGCATTATTTCCATTACCAAGTTTTGCAATTGATTTAGCCTTTGGAAAAGAAAGGGCTATTATGATGACAAAAGGGCAAAAGGTTATTCCTAAGAGGACTTTAGAGAGTGGATATAAATTTATATATCCTACTGTTCAAGAAGCATGTAAAGAATGTGCACATGCTTTTGTAGACTTTACAAAATATTGATTGCTTTTATTTTTAAATATTTATAGAATAAACATTGTTTTTTTCCCGTGTCAGTTGTACCTTTTTTCTCCATGAGATTTAAGATTTAAACTCTCAGAAAGTTTGGAATGAATTCAGTGAGAAGTATTGGAAAAACATATCTGATAAAAAGTTTTTTTTTTCCTTTTAATGTCTAGAATCTTAGTCTAATGTTTTATCCTCTGCAATAATTGTGATTATTGCTACTTATGATGTTAATTATCTTTGAAACCAATAGAATATTTTTCATTTAGGAAAGTATTGAAGAATGTCAAAATAATTTCATAAAACTTAAACCTGAGAAAATTTTCATGGAATAATTTCCCTGGACTGATAGTCGCTTTTACTCATAAATTGTTTGTTTTTCTTATTTCCTTCACCCTTATGTGGCTCATCGGTCTGGGAGACTGCTGTTGTACCTGTTGTGAGTGGTAGTGGGGGTGATCAGACTGTTGGGCGTTTGTGATTTCCTCAGTCAGGTCTTGACCTGCAACTACAACACCTGCTCGTAGCTTGTCGGTAAATTTAATCTTTGTAAAACACAGTCGGTCTTTTAGACCGATGAGCCTTGAACTGATTTAAATTTTTGCTGGTCTGTATGACTGATAAGCCTTGAACCGTACTAATTGTCTGTCAGTCTGCATGCATTCTATTTCCAAGATCTTTATTTTATTGTTGTAGCTAACATGGCTAGAAAAATTCCTCCTGTTTCACAACGAACCAGACATTTTGCCTCTCTCGCACTATCACAGATTGAGGAGTCAGATTCTGAAATTGATTCAGATGACTCCTGTATTCAAACAATTGTACTATTCTTCCTTAAATCTCATAATGAGAAAAATAGTAATGACTAAGTTCTTTTACAAGATTACAAGCAGATTGTCAGTATTTTTGAACAGTAGCAACAAATCACAACACTTAGCTTTGAATAGCCATCATTGACCAGTCATGGTAACGTTGATATTATTTCAGACAAAGAGAGTAGCTGAGAGGATGTTCCTTGAAAACGAAGGGGTCACAAACCACGAAAATTCGTCATAACAAGTGATGATAGTTCTAATGATTCAAGGAGTGAGAACAGATAAAAATTTTGTGAAAGTACTCAATATTAAGGGAAAAAATTGTTTTACTTGGAGTTCCAAGCCCTTGCATCCTATAGCACAGTCAGCACCTTGTAATGTGATATAAAAGTGCAAGTAAACAAGTTAGAGGGTCCAGCGCTGGCCTCGGGGCACGACTCTTTTCCAGAACAAGTTTAGCATTTGCTATTTACTGACAAGTTGATGAAAAAATCATCAATCATACTAATAGAAAGATAACAAAAATGCTCTCACACATCGAAAATCTATACAGATCATTATTATAAGGACATTACATTAGAAGCAATAAATGCACTCATTGGAATAATAATTCTTTGTGCAATTTTTAAATCACCTCGAGAACCAATGACCTCGTTATTCTCTTTACAAAATATTCTATTTGTAAAGTTTTGTTACCAATGTAATTTTTCTAATTGTATGATATATACAGACTAAATTTTTTTTGAATAATTATTTTTTACAGGGCTGCCCAGAGGGGAGGGGGGGGGGGCAGCAACTGGGGCACTTTGCCCCAGGCCTCCAACTGCCGGAGGGGCCCCAAAAAATTTTTAAAAAATTATTTATTAGATTTCCTCTGAAAGAAAATTCTGAAACTTGTACCGTACTTCAAAATTCAAAATAATCTCCTGAAAAAAGGGCCCTGCGCAAAAAAATAAAAAAAATTATTCGATTAATCAGATTTTTTGGGGCCCCCAACAGAAGTTTGCCCCAGGCCCCGTAAAGTCTCTGGGCGGCCCTGATTTTTTATTTACCCTTTTCAAGAATGAGAGGTGGCAGTTTTTCATTAGTGACTTATAACTGTGAAAAACTTATAAAAATAGGAAAATATCCTAATTTTATAGCGTGGTGGTTTGTGAGACTGATGAGCTGGGGAACAGTATAAAGACAGAGGAGCCGACGTAAGGGTTAATGTTGCTGAGTACATTTTATTTTGCTTTGACAAATTATACAAGTTTAAAACCTTCTGTACACGAGAGAAATTAAAACTGAAAAAACATGTAAGCCAAGGGAGGTGTTCTTACAGTTTTTCTAAACTCTTTTATTAGCAAACTATGCAAAATATTCCAATAGCATATATTACAAAATCAGTGTTAGAGTTCTTTAAATTTTTCTGATACCAGAAATGAGGTCAAACAAGTAATGGTAGAAATAATTTTGTAAAAAATAAAAAAAAAATTTTTTTTTCAAGTTTTGTTATATTTTTAATTAATTTTAACATTATTCGATGATATTTTAACTTCTGAACTTTAAAATTTAAAGATATTAATTCCAGCTTCAGTCATTATGAGAGAGATTACTATTTAAAGCCAGACTTAAGAGAGTGATCTATATTTAACTCTCAAGTTTTTGTTTGAATAACAACATTTGCATGATACATTTAGGTTATAACTAGTTTCTGAGCACTAAAATATATTTTGTAATTATTTTTAAAATATGCCGAATGTTATTCATCTTGCTGTGATGAAGGCTTGCATCTGACTGATTGTAGCCAATTTTACGCATCAGGATGAAGCATATTACATTTAGCATTTTGTAGCAAAACATATGTTTTTGAAGACATGTCTTCAACTCCCTTTGGAGGTTAATAAAAAGGGAGAAAAAATATGATTCATCTGTTACTTGAGAGATTTGATTTAAGCAGTGGCAAAGCTTTCCTGAAAAAAAAAAAAAAACATAAATAATTACGGGCCATCCCTAAAAGATAAAATTTCTTAATTTTTTTGTCACTGAATTTCTCACAATAAATCTACCATTAAAATTCTGTTTTATAAATTACATATCAATAAAATTCTTTTGCTTCACTAAACTTCATCTTTAGGCAAACTTAAGTCTGATGGAGATCTCTGCAAGTACTATTTATGTACATCACTTGGTTTCTGATCAAAATAAACTTTTAAAGCATTTTATTAATTTGGCGAGCTGAAAGTTTTTAGTTTTTCACTGCTGAAGAGTAGTTCTAAAATGACTACTTTAATTACTTGAAAAAACTGATTTTTCAAAGATGTGTAGAAATATAAATAAGAAAACTTAGATTTGTGTCTGGTAACAAAATGTCAACAATTTGATGTAAATAATTTATTAAATATGTTACATTTAGGTAGTGAGCCAGAAGGGTATGAATTCCGTCTTATCATAGGTATGTTTTATGTTTAATACAATTGTGATACTCTATGAAAGATCCTATTTTTTAAAAGCCTCTTTACATCCTTATTTGTATTCCAACATCTGGGATAATATTTATATGAGTATTCAACTTAATAGTGTCAAATTTTCTTGCGACGTATATTTTAGAATTCATATTATGTTTATTATTATTATTATTATTTCTGTACGAATTTATATACAGTATTTCTTTCATTGATAGCGAATCATAATTGTTTTTTGGAGGATAAAAAACACTCAAGATCTCACCTCATTTTTTTTACTAAAGATAATCATGCAACTTTGTTTACTAATTCGTAAACTTGTGAAATCCTAAAGTAGAATTTGATGTAATGTAGAAGTAGAATTTAAATCAGAACAAACTGATAGTTAAAAAGAAAAAAAAAAAATGCATCGGCCGGGAATCGAACCCGGGCCGCCCGCGTGGCAGGCGAGCATTCTACCACTGAACCACCGATGCTCAAGACACAGTGTAAGAGATTAAATATACAATATTGTTTGTTTATTATTTACTTTTTATGACAGGAAGTTGTGAGAAAATAGTTAATTAATATTAACTGTCAAATAAAACTTTATTGGCAAACGTTTATTTAATGACACTTATAACGAATGTTTGACACAGAACCTCGATTTTATTACTCATACAGTTATTTTTTAATGTATAGAGGTAGTAATATCTAGAAGTATACAAATGTAAAGTGTGTGATTTGATTTACTATTTTTATTATTCTCTGCGATGAGTTATTTTATTTACAATTATTTTTTTTAAACCTGTATTTTGCAGAAAAAATATAACTATTAGTTTAATAGAAATATTTTATTCGAAAAGAAAAAAAAGAAAACTCTCATTAGTCCGTTTATAGATATGTTATTTACTTTCTCTCTCTCTTTTTTTTTTTAAAACATGTTTTTCCATGTTGAGTTAACTGTTACTTTTTGCAAGGACTGACAGTGGGCGTGTCTCTATCCCTCATAAATGTCAAGTTCGTGGTCGGGTGTAGTTATTTACGCCGGAATGTGCTGGCGCTGATAATTTAGGTTACAATTATTTGGTTTTGAACAATGAATTTAAGTTATATTGTTCGTAATGAGCAGATGATGCGAGCAAGAATGAAACCTTTTTACCTATTACACAAACGATGCTGCTGGGAAACCGCTTAAAATGGCGAGTGGGCAAAGAGATCATTGGTCTCATGTTTGGCTGCAATGTTTGTTACTTAGTTTATTCCTGTGCAGAAATGTGGTTTTACCCGACAACAATAAAAACTGTAAGTTTTACAGTGCACTTAAAACACCAAGATAATTAACGATGTTTCAATTTTCGTTCCGAAATTAAGCATCTGTCTCGTTTACATACTTTGTACTGGACCTTTAAATTTTATCTAGTTTCTTCCTGGATAAGATTTTAAAAATGAAACCATAAATAAATTAATCAATTAATGATAACGTAAAGTGTGCAGCTGTAGCGTTTGTCTAAAGCGATCAGTATAGTTGTAATTTTAGCTCGATTTGAAATCATTTCATGAATGAGTTATATAATTTTTTAAAATGTTATGAATAAACTGTTGCGAACCCATATCATTCACTTTCTGTTACTGAATGTTAATAGTTTTCTAGTTGATCATCTGCTAGGTTACTGAAAACTAATTTCTCACACCTTGGATTATCTCGGTCTTAGACATTCCATCCATGAAAGTAGTTTTAGTGCGATAGCTAATGAGTGATTTTACAGGGATTCTTCATTAGCCTTTGTTTAGTTGACAATCGTAATTCAGGAAGCATTCTTTTCTTAAATATCTGTTATGAAAAATTCATTCTTATATCTTGCAAAAATTTTTTTAGCACTTTTCCATTATTGCACCAAAATATAGGCTACGGCTATTTTTATAGTTTTGAGGATGTGTGTAGGTTTCGTAATATTTAAAATTATAATCATCACTTGATCAATAAAACTTGCTTCAGAGATTTTTTAAATCACTTTTTACAGTAATCACTTCTGTTTTTCTTTTACACTTGTATGTTAAATCAACTATACACTGTAGTTTAATGTATTAGAAAACCTATTGCAAGTATTGTTCTAAATATCCGTGTGAGAAAAAATGAACTACCTATTCTATTTAAATGCTCACATACTCAACCTTTTATTTTTTATGACATATCAAGTGAAAAGAATTTTTTTTAAAAATTATTATGAAAATGTGTTAACCAACTAGTAATTTTCTGAAGAAGTGAGAATAATCATAAATTAATCCAGCATAGAATAAGAGTAGTAAATAAAAGGAAATTAAAGTGGATTTCATTGAATTAAAAGTGTGTAATTTATAGTGTAATAGTTTGGATTTTTAAATTATTCAGTTGTAAAAGTCAAGTCAGTCTAAGTACCAAAACTTTTAAATATGATTTTGGAATACAAAAAAAACCTTAAATATGTACTATATTATAGCTATTGTAAAAATAGAATAATGATACTAATAAATTTTTTGTTTCTGTACAAAAATTCTTTAATGTTGTTTTTTAACAGCTGAAACATTTTTCTTCCAGTTCATACTTCAACATTATGCTTGCTTGAAAATGATCAACCCATGTACAAAAAAGTGGATGGAGCAGTGGTTACTTCAGAAAATGAGCTGGGCATGAAATGCGTAGTTACATTTCATACTGACACAGTTTTACAGACATTTATGCTTCGTTTCGAACATCTTGCTCTGGACTGTAATGATCATTTATATATTTATGATGGTGCCCATGCTTATGGGAATTTTGAGGTATGATTTGCATGTTTATTTAAAAGTGCAATTAAAATTTTTCTAGACAAATTAAAGTGAACATTCCTGGGCTTGCAATAATGTTGATTGATTTTAGCAATTTTTAATAAATTTTGGGACTATTTGAATTTTGCATTTAATAGGAACATAGTTGTATAGGTAAGCTTTTATTTTAAACAGTTGTTTTAGGCTGACTGACACTATAATGTTGATATATTATTTTCATCTATAGTTGATGAGGTGTTCAAAATATTATTAAGATAAGTTAATTACCAAAATAATGTGTATCACATTATTTTGGTAATTAACTTAATTTTGGTACATTATTTTGGTAATTAAGGGGCCCTTCCCCCCCAAAGAAATAGAAATTGCATTATGAATATTGATTTTGCATTATATATATTTTTATCCGTTCTTCTCGCTTGCCCCCCCCCCCCCCCCCCAAAGAAATAATCCTGGGTGTGCCACTGCAGAGGGCCGTTATTGAGGATTGTAATCCTATGTTAAAAAAAGAAGTCCAAGACCTAGGGTTATATCTTAAGTATCTTATTTTTATCTCAGGCTTTTCACTATGAAAATTTATTCATTTTTAGAATTCAGTTTCAACTTTTTTTTTCTGACTACATTAGTTATGTATTAAATTAATATTTTTAATATATGTTGTAGTCTAGGACCAGTTTAGACCTTCAAAGGTGATCAGATGTGGTTATAATCAGAGAGTATCAAGACCTGATGCCAGACTTGGGGAAAACATTTGTACAGACTTCTTGGGTCATATGTTAGGTCCCTAAAACTCGGCGAAAACCTCCACCCCTCTATAGTCATGTTTTGTATCAAAAGGACTAATAAGCTGAGGACTTGCATTAAAGATTATTCTGAATGGATTCCAACTATGAACTCGTCTTCTCTGTACCTTAAAGCAGTACTCTGATAGTTCTGTTATCATATGACTTACACTAGGTATGACACACTCAGAAAAGCAGTGAAGTTAAAAATCATATTTTTCTAATAAACATTTTTCTATTTTATTGTTAACAATTTTTAAGTAATTTGTATTTTTATTTGAATATTAAAAAATGTTAGTGAGAAGACTGAATTTTTTATTTGAGACCTAAATCAATTTGTATATTGTTATTTGAAAAATAAAAATTTATTAAAACAAATGCCAGTATAAAGTAATACATTTAATAATAAATTTTATATTTTAATTTTTAGAAAGATTTATCTTGCCGAAGTACTCGTAGTGATGTCCGAACAATTTTTACTAAAACCAACCATGTTACGCTCAAATACATAACTGATAATTGGAGTCATGCTGGGAATGGTTTTAAACTAGTAATAACTGCTGTCAAGAAGCCAGGTATGTTATTTATCTGTTGATTTAGATGATAAAATTATGATTTTAGTAAAATATCTACTGTACATCTTCATTATTGTATTTTTTACCTCTGAATTAGAATATAACTTACAATGAATATAGTTGATAACTATAAATGCTGAATTATAAAATAATTTTCAGTTAATTTAGAATTATGTTTTCTGATATCTGACTAGTAAAAAATATATAACTTTTGTACATACTGTAAGCTCAAACCAGTTTTGAACCAGTTAGACATTTTGCAGCATGACATGAGGTTATATTTTGCTTCATAGTTCATTCAAACTTTTAATGAAACTGAAATTTATAAATACAGTAAAACCTTGTTTATCAGGACTACTGGACCATAGGCTATCCAGATAATCAAAAATCCGGATAATATGGATAATAAGCATAACAAAATCCTTAACTAAGCAGACTTAATATTTATTACGATAAAAAAACATGTTTTGATAAAAATTACATAATATTGTTTACAAGACATTAAAAAATATAAAAATAACTTTTCATATCATTTCTTAACAAAGAATTGGTAAATTTAGTAAAGCTTTCTTAGACTCAACAAAAAGCATTTTATTACCATAATTTATTGTACAATCTATGCAGGAACTATACACTGAACCAAACTAAAAAGTGAATATTTGGTGTACTTGTAGTTAAGTTCTGGCTATTATAATTAAAAATTATCTAATATGAACATTAAATAAAAATGTGTACAAATCTTATCTGGAGATCTGGATAAACGAAGTTTTACTGTTTGAGGTGCTTCCTAGTGCATTATTAGTTTGCAGTAAAATTCTTATTATTAATTCAATATGTGAATTGCATTGAGCATACAAAACCATTTTGTTTAGTCTCATTAAATTTGTGTTATCTGAATGGAAAAAAGTTCAATAAACAATAGCTCAATGTGTTTAAAAAAACTATATGTTCCGTGTACTGATCAATAATTAGTTGAAGCAAAATTATCTTTTTGCTATAATATAATTGGGATATTACTCAGTGAAGTATTTATTAAACCTAATTGTTTATACTTAATCAAAAATAAAATTGTCCTTTTATGTAAATTTTTTCCTATAAACCATCAGATCCTGTATACTGCCATTAACTTACTTTTTACAGTTCACAAAATTAAATATATATAATATGTTAAGTCCAAAACAACGATACATATTTCATTATATACATGGTAGGTAGACATAATTATTTTGTTTGAATTTTCTTTATGCACTCAGAAGTTCCGTGTCCTTAAGAAAAGGAAAGAAAAAATGCTTATGTGTGATACATTCTTTGGATTCGAAGAAAAAAGTTCCTAAGATTGACTTTTTTTATATGTTTAGCTGTATATCAAGTTTTAAAAATAAGTTTTCACTTCTAGATGCTTACCAAGTAAATAAATCATTTTTATCAGTTGTGTATGTCTTTTGTTCTTTTAAAAATGATATTGAAAGCCCTAATTATTGCTATTTTATCTGGAAAAGAGTTTATTTAATGGATTTAGTTTCTGGCACATTTAGAATATGCAATAAATTAAAGAATTTGTTCATATGAATTTTTCATACCTGTAAGGCTGAACAATGGGAAATATTTATGTAGGTGCGGGATGTAAAAACTTTCGATGCTTAAATCAGCTATGCATCTCCCAAAATTTGACTTGCGATGGCGTGAATCACTGTGGAGACAATAGTGATGAAACCAGTCAAGCACTTTGTGGCGGTATGTATGTTATTTATTTATTTATTCTTTGACCAAAAGTATAGTTTTAAATGATTAAAATACTTTAATTCTTCAACATGTGCAAAGTATAAAGTTTTAAAATCATCCTTCTTTTTGACATTTATACAAGAGTTATTTATAAATTTTCTCAGTTAAAATAATATACAAGTGTGTTTTGCTTCACTTTTGTGTTTTATCATCCTAGTTTTTTTTAATTATTATTAACAGATCTTATAATGTCTTTCCATTTATATAATTATATGTTCAAGAATTAGTAAACATAATATAACTTAATAGACTTAATAGAAAACTGTTTTATTTGAGAGTTTAAAAATATAGTGTTCATGTGATTATCCAGGTTAATGTAGAGGAGGAGTCGCAAGGATAGTAAAAAACATGGCTAATCTGATTTCTGTTCAGTTTTATTGTATTTTCAAAATATAAGACTACACTTCCTTTTCAAATTTATTAACTTATGTATGTTAGGTGTAATTTTTTATTTCCTTATCCAATTATTTGATGTGTGGTGATATCAAAAAAACATATTTTCAGAACACCTGTTATATCTGTATTCATATATTATCTAGCAAAGTGTTGACGCAAGATGCTATGTTTGCTATGCTGTGTTTGATTAGATCTCTCTCTTCATCATATTCAACTGAGGTTGAATCATAGTAGCATTTACAATATCAGGGTGATTTATTATATGTTGAAACCCTGGCTCATGTAAATCACATTCTACAGAGACTGTTCACACATTTTTTAGACGATGTATATTATATTCACAAAACTAAATTACATAAAATTCTTGTGTTTCAAATGTTCTATTTGACATCCCTTATTCTGAACTATCTTTCGACACTGCAATTTCCAGGATAATAATGCCCTTTGAAGTGTCAGAAGAGGTATTCTATCCCATTCCTCCTGAACAGCTTTCCAGAGTCCTGTAAGGGTTTTGGGACGACGTTTGGATAATGCAGATTTTAAAAGTCCGAAACCACAAAAATCCATAGGTGATACATTGGGAGATTTAGTAGGGATATCAGTGAAGGGTATGGCCTTGATACCAGTTTTTTGTTCCATTTCTTTTAGGAAATTTACAGTGGATTTTGATGTGTGACTGCTAGCTTTGTCCTGATGGAGTCTCACAGATTGATGGCACTGTGGGTAAAGCGATGGCATTTCATTCAGAAAAATTGGTGATACAATACGTTCCTGATAGTATTTGGAGTTAATCTTGACATTTTTTCCCACTCTCTTTATTTTTAACTTGCCATTATAAGAAAAACCAGCAACAATCAGGAATCCCTTAGAAAAACTTTCTTTCGATTCTTTGAACCATGTACTTAAATTTTTTTTTCTCCTTTTATGATAATAAATGGCTCTTTTTTTGTTGCAATCATTTAAATACACCCATGATTCATCTATTATGACAATTGTTTTCCATTTTTCTTTGGATAAGTGTTTCTCATATAGAATTCTGCAGCGTGTCCTGCGTTCAGCGGTATGATTTGGAAGAAGACGATGCACATTGCGTTTTTTCGCTTTCTTAAGATTTAAATCAACGTTTATCATTTTGTTTACAGTAGACACCGAGCATTTTAATGATTTTGCAACTGTCCTTTGACTAGGGGGATTTTCTTTTAACATTAAACAACGTACCTTTGCAATAGTCGAAGATGTCCGTTTTTTCCTTGGATACTTGTTTGGAATTTTTGTCCCACTTGAGGCTCCAATTTGATGTTTTTTTCCTTTCTTGTTGACGATATTACCTATCGACGCTTTAGATATCACAAAACCATGACTCTCACATCGTTTTTGGATAACGGAGTATGCATATTTCTCTTCGGAAAGAGCATAAATGTAGCCTTCGAACCACTGCTTTGTTAAAAACGCCATTTTGAATAAAAACAAAACTTTCAAGCCGCAGACGATAATTTTGACTTTTAAAAACATAGTACAATTGCAATTATTTCTTTTTCAGCAAACGATTTTTTATTACCGCTTACCAAAATCGTTTAAAAAATGTGCGAACAGCCTCTGTAATCAATCTAGAATTTCTCTATCAACCTCCTCAAAGTAATTAAATCGGTTTTTTTCTGGGAAATGTTTCCAATTAAAGAAATTGTGTATTAGTACATTATTGCATCTTTTATCAGTTAAAAATCCTCTCAATAAATACAAAACTGTTATTTAAAAAAAATCTTGTTCTATATTTGTATATCAGAAGAAATTTGCAAGCAGTTTTTAATAAAATATGTAGGTATTATTTTGGATAAAGATTTCAGATTTTTTCTGCACAGATAATCCGTAAATCAGATAATCTATACACAGATAATTAAGCGTACACTGTACTAAAATTCAGGTTACTTGTCTTGAAAGCTGCATATTGAAACTATAAATCTTGAAATTCAGCAATGAACTTTGTTCTATACTTTTCACATAACATGAAATTTGGTCTAGGGACAAGAGGAGAAACCTTTAAAACACATTTTAAAAATTATCACTTTATTAGATATATATGAAGTAGTTTTAAATGTGTTTATCCCAGACTTATTTTGTGAAATCTAAATGTACAGTGCTATACACTGAGCTTAGCATATAGCCATCTTTTTTGTATGTCTATTAACAGATGCATGTCTACTAATAGTTTTCTGTATTACTGATTTCATGTTTATTCTGCTTGCTTTTAATGTGGGAAATAACTGACATCTAGTTTTACATCTTTCTTTTTTTTTTTAAATTTCATGTGTTTGACAATGCATAATTAAGTTAGTTAAATAATAATGCATTTCTGTAATATAAAATATTACATGTTTTTTAATCAAATTTAAAATTATACCTTTTTGTAGATGAAACTGCTACAAAGCAAATTTTGGGACTTAACTTTGGAACGTTTTGGTCTCTCGTTCTTGGGATCTTCCTGATATGCTGTGTGTGTGTAGTTGGAGTGATTATATGTGTTTTTCGCAAAGAGGCACAGCAGCGGCAACTTGAAACAGAAGCACAGCTCAGCACTCCTCACTCAATGGTTGTAGGCCAGTCACCATACCCTAGTAAGACAGAATTCCCTAATTTCATTGTAAATAGTTTATTTAAAAATTTAGTTTCTTTTCCTCATAACATAATTGTGAGGAAATTACCTGTTTATATATATTCCTTCACCATTACTTTAGGTTTTTTTACTTATAATTTTTCTTCCCTGTGTTTATTCTCCTGCTCTGGTGAATCATAAACAGCTCACGTGAATGTAACGGCAAAATGAATGTCTTGTTCATTTTGCCAAATTGTACGTCATTACTTGTGAGGGAGTGTCCTCAAAGATTGTAATTTTTCCATTGGATGTTTTCCTTTATTATGCAAATTGCTAACCACGCTTTGTTACTAGGGATGTATTTAAAAGACCTTGTTGTTCAGTCTTCACTTCGGCTGTTGTCATTCACTTTTCAGGCGGATGCTTTTCCCCTAGACCATTGTATTTCTAGGACAGTAAGATTTATGCTTTTGATATTTTATTGTACTTTTCTTTTTTAAAATCTTTGTTTTATTTTTTGTCCTTTTCTAAATTTGAAATAAAATAATTTTTTTTGTACTTTAAAAGACTTATTATTTTTTACCACACTGATCCAACATGTATTTAAGGTCTATTTATTAGGATTAAGAACATTAATAACTGGGATTGTTTTCTGTAGAAATACAAAAATATTGCTAGAATCGAAAAGGAGACAGTATATTTTAGTTTGTAAAGCAAAAGAAGTTAAAATGCTAATCAGGATTGTAATAGTATTTATTCAAAATCCCTAAGTATTATTCACTCTAATAAATTTTAATGCCCATTTTTTGTAGTCTTATATAGCACTATATATATTTTTATCATACCATAACATATTTAATATTTTTAAGAGAAATTATTTTGTTGAAACAATTTTTAAGCCCTCTGTCAAGGAGGTTGAGTTTTAAAGGCTATAGAACTTTATTTCTTAAACTTTATCATAAAATTCCATGAGAGATTATGAGAAGAAAGAATAATTATGAGAAGAAAAAAAGCAAAGGGAAATCAACCAAGCCACTTTATATTACCATTGTGATTTCATTGACATGCACTTTAACTACCTGTATTTGCATGGGGTAAAATCTTATAGGAAATCTGTGTAGTGATAATTTTTTGTGTTTTGTTTTTGATATAATCTTCAAAGTCCATCCTGAGATCATAGGACTGGAATTTTTTTGTGTGTGTTTGTATTCTACAAAACCTGTGAAAGTAAGGAAAATAATATTGCTAATTTAATGCTAACATGGCTAAGCATTACTGTAATGACTGATTATTTGGGTAGGACATGATGCATAATGTAATAGGTACTTACTCTTCCTCTGTACCTCAAAGGTTGTTAGTCCAAATTGCCTGATCTAAAGGTCTTTAGAGCTGGAAAACTCTGAATTTTTTACTAAAAGTGTATTATCCTTTTTTTAGCCATTAATTTAAGTTGAAAAGAGAAAATGGTTTGTACGAAAACTGTTTTTAGTGTGTTTTAAAATTTATGTAGTAATTATAAATTCCAGCAACATGGGTGTGATTTATATTAATTTTTTTATGGTGCCTAATATTTTTATTATGAGAAACTTAAATGAAAATACTGTTTTACTTCAATGGGCTATCATTTCAATAAATCTATTGATAATTTGGAGTGAATTTTGTTGATATAGTCATATGTTAAACTTTATATATAAAAACATTCAGGATAAATTTTTGTAGATTTTTAATTTTCCATTAACTGTAATTTTTGATTCAGTAAAAAATGAATAGAATGTTGCATGGATAGAATCAAGGTTCTTATTATAAAATAAACTTATTTTGTTTAAAAGTGCAATGCTCTGTCATGCGAATGGTAGCTGCTTTATCTGTACACTTGATTGCTCTAAAACCACTAAGTTATAAATGCACTTAACAACTTTAATTTTCAGCAAAGGATTCCATTTTTGCAGCCTGCTTTGCTTTGTGCCAATGAAATTCTTTATTGCTAATTTAGCCTTTAACATGCAAAACCTTTCAAAAAGTAAAACAGAAAATTTTCAGTGATCTATTTATGGATAGTAAAAGTGCTGTTTCTATCGTTATGCAACTGTTATGTATCTTAAATGGCAGTATATGTCACACCCCTTTTGTTATTATATTTAAGTGTCAGCATTTGGCTTATATGTAGTTTGTATGCTGATTTCAGTTTTCAAAGTTCCTGTAGTTAGAAAAGAAAATAGTGTTTTGCCCTAATGCTGTGTAACACAAAATTATAAATTATGCACTGTGTAAGATCATATTTAAAACATATGTATTAACCTTATTTAACATATCTCTACAGTATCCATACTATGTTTTCTTAAGTTTATTGTTTTGTAGTTGATAATCGAAGATTGCCAGTTATTCCTATACAAAATCTGAAAAATTCTGTGCCATTACCATCAGTGTCAAACATATGCTCATTGTCATCATTACTACCAAGGCTACCATTATTTTTGTTTATAGTCCTCTAGCTTATCTGTTAGAGTTGAATCGAATTCCTTGTTAGATATTTTGTTTATTCTGTTGCTCAAAATACCGTCTTTAATCATTTGTATACAGCAATTCATCTTCTGCTTCTAATATTGCATTGGATTTGCCATAAATTTTTTCAAGGTTTTATTTATTACCTCTTCCTTTGGAATACATGTCTCTATTTCATTTAAAAATTTCATTTTCCTATTTTTCTAACAAATGGATCCCTTTTATGTCACTAATTATACCTCTGACTCCAATGAGGATCTGATATATTCTGTTTTTTTTCCCCTGTTCTATTGTTTAATATAAAAATATTAAAGAGCTGACGATTCCTAATTTTTGTAATGGAATTTTTGTAAGAAGCTCTGTGATCATGTTTTAAAAATGCTTACTGAAAAAGATGGGAAGCTGCACATGACAACAGAATTTTAGAATCAAATTCTTCTATTAAGTAATATTTATTTCTATATAGTTCTTTTTATTTATTATATATTTTTTGGACAGCAGTTTAAAGAGAAAAAGAAAAAAAAAAAAACTTCTGAAATTGAGGTCTCACTTTATTCAGATGAGGAGTTATGGTATGACAGTGACTTTTGTTAGTATATTTAAATTTCTGAGTATGAGGGCTGAGAATTAAAAATACTCTTTTAAGAAATATTCCTTTTATTTTATGGGTTAGAGATAATTAATAAAAATGTGAGATCACAACTATAGCAGCAAGTGCTTAACTTTCTTCCTTTCTTTATTAAATGATAATTTTTAAAGTTTTTGTTCTACTAAATTCATGCTTTAACAAATTGAAAATAAATATAACAAAGTAATATCAACTACAGAAAAGAACAAAAAAATTATGTTATGAATGTGAAGTATATTGTACTAAAAGAATTTATTGAATAACATGAGAACCTCTTGTGAGGTAAACTTTAGAAAAAATTTAAAAAAGGTTTGTGTCCATAATTTAGAATTTATTTTGTAGAATCAAAATTAGGATGATTCTTCATTATCTAAAAGTTTAACTCTTTGAGAAAGTCTTTTAATAGATGTCTCAATACAATGTGTAATTGTTTGCATATTATAGTTTATTGTATGATATCTTCTGTATAATTTTTTATTGTTTCTTACCTTGTGTTTGCATTGTTATTTTTGCTTTGCACAGCATGTTCTTAACTTCCATTATCCTCCCTTATGCCTCACCAATCATAGCCGCACCAATCGAGCCTACCTTCAACAGCCCGCATTGCCAGCCGGAGGAGAAGCCGCCTCCCTATCCGGGAAATATGTTCCTCCACCGAACGCAGGACGGCGGCCACAGCGGCGGCGCCTACTCTCATGCAAAGTAGTCAAGTCCGCAACTGGACGCAGGCGACCCCAACCACCTAAGAAAGAGTGGCTGGTCTGACTACAGTTGCCCTGCCATGCAATTCGCTTGAAACACATAGTTTTTCACTCTCACATATTTGTGTACAAAATTCTACTGTACAAAATTAGACTGGTTGGTCTTTCATCAAATATTTGATATCTTTCGTGATAGCTTGAATTCAGGAGGCACTTTAAGTTATTTAAATCTTAGATGAGTAGCTTATGGATTTATTTTATGCACAATCTAAACAAAAAGGTTTTGTATAATCACAATAGTTGTAGACATCTGATACTTAATAAAATGCCGATATAAAATTGGCATGAAAGGAATTGATAATGTAGAATGTGCTGATTACTTAAATATAACAATGCTAAAGAGAGCCTGAGGTATTTGAAATGATAGTATGTTAAATCTAACACATGGGAATTATATGAATGCAACATGTTGATCCTCTTTCTCAGTATTTTAATACCTGAGAGAAAAAAAAAATGTATCTTGGACTTAAAATAATCAGACTTTTAAAAAATACTGGCCATTTTTCAAAACTGGTTATAATCTAGCAAGGAAAGTTGCTAGTTTGCATTTTTCTAATTTTATTGCATAGTTTTTTTCCATTTCCATACCCTAGACTAGTATAATGCTGAAGAAATGTTATAAGGATATACAGCTAAAAGGATGTTTTTGTGTATTAAACATCTTCATTAACTTTTTGTGGGATTCAGTTTAACCTATTTGAGTGTTACCATTGATATTACAGTGTAATCTCGATCTATCGTTTTTCAAGGGACCGACTGAACTGAATGATAAATGTGGGAAAACAGTAGATGCGGGAACATTACAAACCAATACGATCATCGGGACTGAATGAAATAAGCGACATATATGGGAAAACGATGATTCGGAGAACGATCCATCGAGATTCCACTGTATATATATTTCCCAGGCAGTAATATTGTCTTTTCAACTTTTGCTCAATGTTACTGTAAGATTTGTTGGTTGCTTGTAATGGGAGCACTGTCTAAGTGAACTAACACCACCCTCCGGGTGCCACCTCAGTTGGGCAGCATCTGTTGGGTTTGAACTTTCCTTCCACCCACATTCCATATGAAGGGACTTTTCGGCCTACAGATTTAACATGGCCATATCCAGTGCAAGCATAAAGGCATTCAGTGGTGCTTGTCAGGAATCAAAGCAAGCACCCTCGGTGCTGAATAAGGCATACAAGCCACTAAGCTGTTCTGGGTCCTATCAATGTTTCATGACAACCTATGTGATGTTATATAAAACAATTGAGTCCTTTTTTCCCCTTTTATGTATCTCTTATTAAAGGACTCTTACACAGATTTGAACAAAAAACATTTAGTAGGATAATACACTCATTATTTGTAAAATTATCAAACTTGAAGAATTTACCTGCAAATTTGAAACCTAATTTAGTTTGTTATAGAAGCTGCTACAGTATTGTACTGTGATGTTGTGAGCTAATTACCATATTACTTTTTAGCACCAATTGTTTATGATGCTCTTTAATACACAAATCCTAAATATGCTCAAGTTTTACTAGAGATAAACTTCTCCAGTTTTCTAAATATATTTATAATATAAAAAAATACAGAAGTGAATAATTCTTAATTTTGCATGAGAAAAAACCAGTAATTATTCAATATTTAACAATGCAGCACATTAGAAGAGGTACAATGTGTGCGAAAAAAAAGTCTGAACTTAAGCTACAAAGACTTTATTGCTCATTTTACATCATTTTATTCCCTATCCCCTTCAAAGTAGTCCCTTCTACTGACAATATACTGTTTCTAATGTTTCTTTCATTGGAATGCACTTTCTGTGATGTTGTGTTCTTCTGTTATGTTTTCTTGAATCTCCTCTGTTAGAGATGACGTCTTTTTAAAGTGGTTTTGAGTTTGGAGAATAGGAAGAATTCTGCTCGGTTAGGTGTGGTGAATAGGGTGGATGAGGTATTACAGCTGTCAGATGTTTTGCTAGATAACTGTGGATGAAGAGAGACTTGAGCCGATGCAGTGTCATAGTGCAAGATCAAATTCTGATTTTTTTCACAATTCAGGCATCCTCTAAGTCAGTGAGTCAACAATTCCGTATGTCACAGCTCGAACTATCTGGGCATGGTTGTTGTTTGTTGATGTGGATTATTGTTTAGGCCTGGGTTCTCACTGTCCGATATTCTGCTCTCTTTAAAATGTTTAAATTTATCATAGCACTGCACTCAACCTTTCTGTATGCTTGGTTAAGCATTTCATTTTTACTCGAAAAATTGTTAACATGTATATGTATATACATTTAACAGAGATAACTTGCTTACTATTTTTCTTTTATCCTGAGCAACTTTGAAATTTAGTTATATATTTTTTAAACAAAAATATATTATTCTGGTTGTCGTCATCTCACTTTATAATATTTTTAAACTGCATGAACTCCAGTTTCATGTGTTTGCTAATTTATACTAAATTTCTTAAATATGTTTGTTTATATTTTTTTTTAGATTTATTTATATTTATTGCATCATATAAACAAGTTCATTTAGCCTGTTTACTGCTTTTTTGAAGGATGGGAAGGAATTTACTAAAGCTTTAATTTAGATAAAATGTTTGTAAACTTTGCAATTATAATCCATACTGGTTTTATGTGCCAAAAGTTATTTTTACAGTGTACTGGAAAAGAACTCCTGGGTGAAACTTGTGGATCATTTCAATTATTTTCTTTCATATAAATTGTTTGTAAAATACTCCTAGTATTAGTAACTATCAGTTTGATGTGTGTACAATGAATCACATACAGATGATTTGCCCTAGATATCCAGTGTAATTATCCTGGCTCAGCTTTAAAATAAATCATTTCATAGAATAGTTTTATGAAATTAATAAACTATTTTACTTCTTATCGATGCATTTATTCAATTTAAATATGGATAGGTGTAAATATTCTGCTTGTCATGTTTCCAGAAAGTGCCACTTTTTAGAACAACTTTGTGATTATACAAATACTTGTGGGTCTCACTCATTTTTTCCCCCAAGATTATGTAACTATATAACTTTTTAGCTATATGTAATTTATCTTCTGCAGAATTATATTGTTTTTCGCTAAAACATAAGGTATGATTATCAATGAATTAAAGTTGTTGCATAATTTTCTTGCCCAAAATTAGATTTTGATTATGTATTATTTTGCTGCCTGATTTAAAATCCATACTTTTTACTTAAAAAATAATTCAATTCATCATCTGGTTTTCATGTAAATTAAACTCATAAAATTCATTAGAGTTTAGATTTAAATTTGTATTTAAATCAGGAATGTGATTTTAAAATTTTCTTTCATCATAAGGCTTGTGATGTAAAACATAACCATAATATTCCAAACCAAACATTTCATCATGATGGTTGTTTTATTCATTATTTGGTTATCTTTAAGTTTCATTTTGATTATTTTTTACAATCATAAAATGCAAATCATGTATTATACATGAATATGAAAACTTCCCAATTTAGAAATTTGATTGAATATGCAATATTTTAAAAGTTTGCTGTCTTTATGAATCATCTTTTCTTTAGTGTTTGTCTGTTTTAGTGTAATGTTGAGCGCCTGTCCTATTATGTAATGGCCTCTGGTATTATACCGATATCCATTAATGGTCATGCTGATGGCTTCAATGTCTTCCTTTTACTATTGCAGCTTTTCTCTCTGAGCTCTGTGTAAGTGGCATAACTAATGGATAAGCTAGCTGGTATTTTGGTATGTTTTATAAAATCGTATGCATTAATTGCAATGTATCCAACAGTTTATGCTGCTGCCTGAATAGAACTCTTAAAAACAGTGATAAGCTAGTCATTATTTTTATAATGCTATTTTTTTTTAAAAGTCCAGAATTTTTTTGGAATGAAAATTTGATCTGAGAGATCTTTTTTTGATTTTCAATTTATAATGTATACAGTTCTATTTTGTGCTTTTATAATTGCTTATAAAGCTGTAAATATCAATTATACTTACCTCCACTCTTAGATTTTTCCTATTTTTTCCTATATTGCTCATGGTTATGCATTCTGAAGACTACAGTGTGTATTCATAATTGTTGCTTTCAGTATAAGTGAAGTATCCGTGTAAGTTTTCTATGACACCCCATTATTTTTACTTCTGATTTCCATGAATTATAACAATTTGCTCTAAATTGTTTGAATTCTAGTACCTCAGTTCTAAAGGTATAAGAAACGGTGTCTTGCAGGTGTTCAGAAAATATTTTTTTCCATTTTATATATTTTTTCCTTTAAAATAGGAAAATTTAATTTTGTTAAATTATTGTTTTACTTATATGGGCTTATTCTTTATTGAGTTGCACATCTTTGTATTATTATATTTCCAAATATTGTTTTTGTTATGAATTTTGTCTTTCATTAAATGCTACCCATAGTTTTTGCATTAGCCTGAAGTTGTGCTCACTGAACATTTAAAGCAATCTTAAAATGATATTTAATAAATTTTGGCTTCCAGATGAATACCTGTATCTACCAGAATAGTGTGTAATTTACAAATGCATATTTTTAAAAAAAAAGTATGAGTCTCAATTGTTAAGCTAAAATTTATCTATTTTTAAATGTCATAGATAATATTTTCATATAGAATAAACAAAAAAGAATTAAAGTGAGGTAGAATTTTCTCCATAGCAAGATGGAAATAGTTACGTTAAATAATACTGTAATTGTGTCAGTGGATAAACTCTTCCTTCAAAGTAAAATCATGCTTTCAACTCCTGATTTTGGATTTTTGTATATATATATATATATATATATATATATATATATACATACAAATACATATATATATATATATATATATATATATATATATATATATATATATATATATATATATATATATATATATATATATATATAAAGGTTTTTTAGACTTAGTAATTTGCGCGGTACATGTGCGTGTAAATAATGATTGAGTAAAATTGACACGCAAAAATGTGCGCGAAAAATATTTTGTCACTACAAATTACTGCATCTCAATAGTAGTTGAATAAACTTGTGTCTGTATTAAAAAAAAAAAAAAAACTCCCCCCTCCCCAGAAAACCCCATTACTGTTATAGAGCTTAGAAATATTATGACCATTTTAATTTTTTTAAGCTGATATTTTTAGTAATAGTTTCTGTGTTTATTTATTGACTAATGAAAAGTTTTTGACTCATCCTAATGTGTGTAATATTTGCTAGAATCAGTATTATAGACCCTAGAATATTCTTATCATAATTTGTATAAGGCTTATAATCTGCTAATATTTTAATTCATGAGATTTTATAATGTAACTATAAATTTTAAATTCTATGCTGTGGTTGTAAATTGTTTTAAAAAGCAGTGTCCTGAAATTTTATTTTCTTTTGTGTTTTTAAATATATAATTAAATATGAATATGCACACAACATTTTAACTGTGCATAAATTAGATAATTATATATAAAGCATGTTTACATGAATTAATTTCAGTTTTTATTTTTAATTTGTGTTATGTTAATTAGTATGAAAAGGAAAAATTTTTTTTTTTTTTAATTTCCAATTTTATCGATAGATTTGTAAGCCAAATGTATCACAATTCTTGTATTAACCATTTGAGCTGCAACTTATTAAGTTAGAGATCTTAATTAATTTTCCTTGAATTGCCCAATTTAAAGTAATGTTGTATTATTTGCTGTTTTTTTAAATACAGTTTTTTGATAGCAGATTGTATTCCTTAAATGTTAGTATTACACAGAGTTCAAATAACTTATTCTTAACCAATGTTGCTGTATGTCAACATTTTGTGCCATGTTTGATGTCTAATTCTATGAAATTTTGCTATTTTTAAGAGCATTGTATTGCAGCTGCACTGTAGTCAGACCAATAGAGCTAAATCATCTTTCAGCCTGCGTCACTGCCATTGAATTTCTTCCATTATTCATGTGCCTGCACTTTTTCATGAGGCTGGTCATTGCTATGCATTTTGATAATGAGCACGTTGCAACATTGTGTGTTTGTGTGTATGTGTGTGTGTGAGTGTGTAGTTTCACTTGGTTTGAGAATAATTTCATAACTGAAATTTGTTGCCATGTGTTATTAAAAACAGAAAATGAATTACTAGTGACATTTACAAATATGCATGTAGAAATGTGTTGTAATATTTTAATACAAATATTTTACATGACATTTTTTTCACTCTCTTGTCTTATGACAAAGTGTTAACTATGTTAATGTTTTATTCCATTGTGTTTAATGGTGAGTCATGTCTTATAAATCCCAATTTTCAACTGTGAATTGTATATTTCTGTCTTTTCAGAAAACAAATCTTTTGTTTCACTCGTGGGTCAACTATGTTTGAATAAGTAAAAGTTTACTGCTCATCTAAAATTCCTGAACAAAATTAGAATTTTTAAGGTTCTCTTGCTTTTTAAAGTCCTTGAAAAAATCCTCTAGTCGTCTTTTTATACCTTACATATATTTCAAAAATAGAATTGCTGATAAATATTTGAAAAATGCATATCTAAATTGAATCAGTATGTTAATTTCTTTAATGAATGAATTTCAGTTCTAGGTCTAGAACTTGTTTTTTACTTAATGAGAGGGAAAGATGGCCATGATCATAGGCGTAGCATGCATCTAACTTTTTTTTTTTTGGGTGGGGGGAGGGGGGCATGAATTGAATTCAATTGTGAGCCCTCCTCAGCACATTGATTACCGGATAGCCTTAAAATATGAAATATTATGATTTCTTGAAATTGAATAACAATAGAATTGATGTTTGAGTTGTATTCAAAAGTTATACAATGAGAAAAATTAATATAATATAAATAAAATGAGAAAAAAAATATAGCATTGAATTTTTGTTATGGATCATATCATTGTTAAAAACTATGTTAAGGCTAAAGGCATAGTCAGAATCTTCAGTTTCACAGTTTGAAAAGGCAGAAAAAAGCCAACTTCTTTAAAAGTTTTCTATTTTTTGATTTTAACTGAATTTCTATTAACATTTTCATTTATTTCAAATTAAGTTGGGGGGCACGTCCCCCCCCCATGCCCCCGACGCTACGCCTGTGGCCGTGATATATATATATATATATATGCATGTAAAATGTGTAGTGGAATATACATACTGAGATAGCCTTAAAAAAATTAATGCCACCTCTCTGAAACAGAAAACCAGAGGGAGAGGAATTGAACCTTGTTTGAGAATTTAGTTTTGTAAGAAAAGTCTCACTACCTGTGATATCAGTGGTACTTGTAACCAGATGTGTAAAACTATGTTAACATTTATTGTACTTTATAATATATTGTGTAGTGATATATTTAATGAGGTTTATCTGTATGGTTATGATCTGGCATTAATGGTTAAGGCCCCTGCACATTTATTGGATATTTTTAATCTTGCTTGTGTGAGAGGAAATTTTATTTTATATATGACCCCAAGAGAGTTAATCACTTGTTTAATCTGTGGGTCATTGAATTTCAGTATTCCATTCTTAATTTCTTCTATTTTATTATTTTATTCAAAATTTAATGAAGGTAAAGTTTTGCTTAGATTATCACTGTCTGCTTGCAAGTCACAAGTTAGTGAAACATCTGTTGAAAGAATATACAAATTTATCATTGTAATGTTCTTTCATAATATAATGGGTACTGCTAATTAGTTGATATGAAGTAAATCTGTAAAATAATACTAATTATAATCTATTATAGTGAGTCATTAAAAATTCACAAAAATATTCTTTTAACAGTTTTATGCCAAAAAAGTACCTGTTTTTCAATCAATTTCATACTGATATGTTTTTAATCAGTGTTAAAGTACTTTCATTATTTAGTGTTTGGGCTGTACTGAGAGATCTTGGACATTAAGAACATCAGTAGTTTAAGGTAATTTCCGAACTGGAGGATTATTGCATGAAAATGTATTATAGATAATTCTTGTTAAATACACCATTAAGATGACCTTGAGAATATTTTTTTTTTCTTTGTAATTTAATCATTGATTTACTTTTTTCTGTTAATTTTTTTAAAATTGTATGAAAACAAAATATGCATTGAATTTGTATTCGGCTAAGATAGTCTAAAGGGAAATTTGCATGATGATTCATTACAATTTAATGCAGCATAGTAAGTGTTTCCTCCTCTAAATTAATTTTTTAAAACCAAAATGAAAATTAATTCCTTTTAATTGCATTTCAGGGGTATTATGATGAAATCTTATGTAAATTTTTGGTATGTGCTCTAAAAGCATAATTGAAAATATGTTGAATTTGAAAAAAAAAATCTTAAATTTTATTTTTGTCATAAATCAAAGTTTTGTAATATATTCTCTTTCTCACCTAATTATTATATTTTTAAATACCCATTTCTTCCATAAATACATTGCAACGTAGTCATTATAAACTGATGCTGGGGCACATATTTGTGCTTAAGCTTTAAAACATTTTCACCTTGTGTGAAATTACTATGCTTTGGAGCAGAATATCTATTGCATTTATTGTACATAAGTGCATCTGTGTGATATAGCTTTGCTATTGTTCTCCAGTATGTGTTTACAAATTAACATTTTCTCTTTGACATTCCCTTAGAAAAGTGGTTTGAAGTGTGGTTTGTTGTTGGTTTATTTACTGTTTAAAAATGTGGCTTCTATATACAAGTTAGTAATTACCATCCCTTTGTAATGTGATGTTTTAAGTTTACAGTGTGACTTGTGATAGAAAATGATGGGCATCATTTAGAATTTTGTAGTACTAAAGGAGTGTTTGTTCTTTCTTTCTTTTTTTTTTTAATGAAGGTATTTTTCAACTATATTTTATTTTGAGCTGTAAATTACAGTTAAGTTTTTTTTCTGCGATTTGTTTTCATTTGGATTATTTATAGCTTTCTATGCCCCATTTCACTTTATATTGGGCTTATTTTGGGTCTTGTGAGAGCTTGAGGAGTAAGTCTAGCAAAAAAAATCTCTTTCTACTAAAAAGAGAAAAAAAATGAATTCATTTTTGAAGTTTTTATCCTTAGTTTCTGTTTCACCTACCTAAGCATCCCACATTCAACAAACCAATGATAATATTAAATGGTCTCCACTATAATGCTTTGCCAGTAAATTTTATTCAATCACAGTTACCTCCATAATTTGAATATATTACTTTTTATATGACTGTAAGGTTTAGCTCTGTTTATACCTATATTTTGTTATGCATTTTATTTTAATGATTTTTAAGTATTAGAACAAAGTGTAAATTCAAGATGATTTTGCGATATTTGTAGATTGTATGAAATGCCATTTAAAAATTTTTTGGAGGATAACTGTGTTTGTTAGAATCAAAGAATGTATTAAAAGGTCTTTTTTTAAATTATAGTTCATTGATAGTGCAGTGAAATCCTTAGTCATAATTTTTCAAACTACTTTTGAATTATTCTTCTGTTGCTAAAATTATTTTGTTTTTATGTGTTTAAGTCAATTTTATTTGCATGATTTCTATGATGCCCATTGAAGACTGTTTTCAGTTAAAATTTTGACATCATTCTAACATTTGTATGTTGCCCAATACTAATTATTTGATTTTTAAAAACGTTTTGAGATTTCCTAAATTTGTTAGCGTGAAGGTTGACAAGTTTAATATTTTATCTGAAGTGTTGATGAATGGTTAATGTTTATATATACTTTCGGTAGTTTAAAGTCAGATATGTAATACTTGAGTGAGATAAAGGTGTTTGTGCATGTTCTAGATCAATTCTTTGTTAAACCTGTTGATCAAATACTGTCATCAATTTTTCACTGATTTACTGTAATGTGCTCAAGTTATATTGCAGTTTTGGTACATTTTTTTATTTATATGAGATGTTATAAGTTAAAATATAGTACTGTTACTTTAGGTTATAATATGAGTTTTATTGTAGATTATGTATGTTAAAATAGCATTGCTTTTATGTGTTCAGATGTGTTAAAAAAAGGTTATACTGAAAATCTATTTAGAATAGATATATTAAATTACATATTTTTACATTGCATTGGTTACTTTACCTGGATTTATTTATTTATTTATGTTTTTGTCAGCTTTTGTGATATTTATTTTGAAATTGTTACTATGAATTTTAAGGATTTTATGTAAATCTCATTATTTAAAATTTTTTTTTTGAAAACCTAATGTTATATTTTATTTTTCTGTTTGTGATTTTAAAGAATGTTTAGTTTTTTTTTTTTAACATTTATTATGTAGACTGTGATATTTTCTTTTATTGTTTCTTATAGTATATTTTTTACCTATGTTTTGATTCAAATTATTGTAATGCTATAATCCAAAAATTTGTAGTTTATTATGTTTTTAAAAATATATTTTAGATTCGTTACTATTTTCAAAGTATGCACTTTGTCATAATTTATTATATGTTCTATTTATTTATATTGTTGAATTGTAAAAGGCTGTTTTTTCAATTTTTATCTATTTACTTATTTATTTATTTTTATTTATTTAGGAAAATGGTTTGTATTGAAATATTTTTGTTAAGTTTGGTGTGTTTGAATGAATATTTAGATAGACTTTTACCTAAAATGTCCATTTACTAATTTTTAAAAATGTTTTGAAAGTAATATCTTCAGTATTTATTATAAATAAAATGTGTTTTTAAGGTTGCTCAGAAGTTAAATATTAATTGCCTAGTGCATGAATTTCCTAGCAGTGTATTGATTTTTTATAATGATATTTATCAAAGAAATAACACATAATTTTGTTTTATGAATAAATGATAGTCTATGAAATGTTCTCTTTCATGCTTAAAACCTTGGAGCTTGTTTTGGTCCAGGCAAATGAATCTAGTTTGCCAATAACATACTCTGAGGATGAGATGGTTTTGATCAGTTGAACTAAATATGCAGTATTAGAATGCTTGTGTGAAATGAAAACATATATACTTGGCAACCTTAATTTCACAATTTCTCTTATAAATTATTACAGATGTAATTTATTCACTATTATATCTCATTTTGTGAGATACTTATTCATTGTTTCGATATTGACATAAATTACCTTTTAAAAAGTACAAAAATTTCCAGTACAATTTGTTAACTGATGGGTTTAGCATTTATTTAAATTTATATTTTTATCTGTTTTTCAAAAAGGTTAAAAATATATTTACAGGTAGGTCTCAAGATACCAAAATTAGGTTCTAAAAAAAAAAAAAGAAAAAAAAATGTGCATTCTAAACTAAAGTCTTCTGCTGTACTGAAAGAATTAATTTTGGTCAAAATATTCCCTTTTAAATAAGTTTATCATTTAAAATTTTATGCTTTGGCAATGTCATAACACAAATAACATGGTCGAGCTTGATTTACAAGATATGATTGAATTGTACTTAGATTAAAATCTCCACACATCAGATAAAACCTCTGCACTTTGAAATTTTCTTTAAAAATTTCTGTGCATTTCTTCTAAAAAATTTCTCTGGGGAAAAAATAGTTCATCCTGTGTAAAAAAAAATAAAAATAAATAAATTTAAAAAAAAATTCTCATGTTTTCAATCAACAGTTTATGTTCAGTGCTTAGATTGAAAGCTACAAACATTAATAATTTGTTGTGAATTTTATTTGTACCTAGGAATTCTTACAATCTATATGGTCAGCAAACTTATGTTTCACTGTTCAAAATATGAAATCTTTATGCACTACTGAGGTGAAACAAAATAATTTCATATACAACAAAATTAAGCACCCGACAAAAACTTCTCTTGTATTTAATGAATACAATGTTTGCAGAATTTTAGGAATATGAAACCTTATAATGAGATTTGTTATTTTGATTTTAATGACTAAAAATTTTATTATTAGAGTTCTAAAAATTATTTTTAAAAAGTAGGCAGTCAGTTGAAATAAAACTGTATTCATCATTCATTAAATTTTACAGATGCAAGTTAAAATTTTTCCTGGTCACAACTTCTGAGGGAGTAGTTATCTTCTGTGGCAATTTAATCAGAAAGCACGTCTGTTTTCTTATTTGAGTATAATGTTTTTATTTGAAATTCTGTTGAATTCAAATGAAAACCACTGCACTAATGCATTTTCAAAATTCCGCTTGGATATTATATTTGTTAATAGGAGCATTATATTTTTATTTCTTTCCCAATTCCAAAACGAAACCAGTTATGTATGGGAAGAATATCACTATCAAATGTTTAATACGGTTCTCTGAAATCATGTCATTAGAAATTTCCATAAAGTAAAACAGAAAGAGACTGTATTGATAAGACCTACCTGTACTTTTTATTTTTGACTCCTTTGAAATAGTTATGAAAACTATAATATTTTTCAAAGGGAAAAAAAAACAAATAATTGCAAAGCCTATTTGTGATCTTTTTTTTATATATTACTTTTAGAATAAAAAAAAAATCAAAATTTTACAGTCCATAAATCGATCTGTTTTTATTTTATCATCAAAAGCCTAAATCTCTGTGAGATTTGTCTTTCATCACTCAACTTGTGAACAAAGTCTTCCTTTTAGAGGCACGAAAAATTTCTAGAGTAACGTGCCAAATGTTTTCCAATGATCTGGTTTCTTTTGTTTTCCCTTAATGGAGTGTTGATTATGTAAGAAGTTAGCTGAGTCGTGAATCAGTAAGATAAAATTATAAATATCTTTTTGAAGATAGGAAGAATAGTGTACTAAGACTGATAAACTTGAAAAATTAATATGTTAGTGTTCTTTTACTCTCCCTCATTATATAAAATGATAAGCTTCAGTATCATTTGAGATGGATTGGCCTGAAAAAAAACTTTATAATAAGGTATAATTTCATGGCTTTTCCTATTCAATGATATTGCTTGGCCATTTTGCTATTTTACTCTCATTTTAAACAGTGGCATTAAAAAAATCTTTGTTTTATTACAGTGACCTTCAGATTCAATTTTGTTCATGGTCATAAGTATTCAATTAGGTTACCAATCTCTGATTCGTGAAATGAAGAGAGTTTAGAAATAAAACGGTTCATATTATGTAAAGTTATGCAGTTCATATGTAAATATTTTAGTTGAACTTCAGACATAGACAGAATATTGAAATGTTTTGATAAGGTTAAGTGCTTCACGTTCTCAGACCCTAGCTTTTTATTTTTTTTCCTTTTTCAAATCCCTAAAGTGTTGGAAGAAAGTTCTAGAGATGTAAGAGTCTACAAAAGTTTTCATCTTTTTTTTGATCAAATGTGTGTCTATATAAGTTTCAGTTCCAGTTTAAAAAATACTTAAACATCGTAACGTCGAGAGGTATCCATCTATCTTCTGAGCTGTTAATTAGAAGTGGGTGGCTTGCGACCTCCTTAGACACAGCTGCGTTCCCTAGACCCCACGGGGATATCGAGCATGGAAGTGCAGGCGGGAAGAGAGCCTGTGAACGGACCCATCACACTTGTTTTTCGGAGGTCATCTACAGCAGCGATTCTCAACCTGTGGCCCGTGAAATATTGGCCTTTCGGCATAATAATAATAAAAATGTATGTAGTAGACCTAGGCCTATACAGGTTTTCATTTACTTTAGTCTATGTGGTCCGCCATTGATTTGGTAAGGCATCTAGTGATCCTTAGGTATTAAAAGGTTGAGAATCACTGCTCTACGGTACAGATTAAGCTGTCCGATAGATAATCCGACTGAAGATAAACCGAGTGGAAATTCTCGGTTTGGGACAAGATAGTTATCCTCCTGTTGTCGTAAAGTTCATATATATATATATATATATATATATACACTTACTGAATATTTTGCTTTTTGGAAAATAGTAAACATGGTAAATCATTTTAATGTTTCTCGTGTCCATTTGACTGCATTACGGTACAATATATTATGGGTTATTATTATTTTTTTTCCCAAAGATTTCTTCCTTCCAAGCAACTAGTCCTACTAGCCCAACTACTTACTTCCTTTAGCCCTCAACAGCTCTCAAATGAGTAAACTCTCAAATATGAGTTTTAAGACTGCCGTGTTAAAACAAAGGTTTTTCGACCTATTTGTTAATGATACACTTTTAGAATGAATGCTTTACATACAAAACTAAATATTGTGAACTTCAACACTTGCTCAATATAATTATACATCTGTCCAGAGTAATTTTAAATCAGAAAAATAAAAGCCTGTTCTTTATCATGTGATATATATTCTAGTTGTATAAAGTTACATAATTTATTTAAGTACTGTTATAACACTTCAATGCTGCCACCAATCTTTATTCATGATCGTGAAAAGAAAAGTGAATTCAAAAAAGTTTTTAAAGTTTGTCTCTTATTGTTACACTTGCATTTTTTGAATATGAATTGCAGTTTGGAATAGTTTCTATGCGTACTGGTAAGATGCGTTCGTGCTGATAATCAACACTCCATTTTGTACTTACAATAAGCATTTAAAACATTTAATTTAGGTTCCTCATGAAGTACGTGTACCTGGTGGTTTCTCAGGGTGATATAATTAGCTGATTATTGTTTTAAAAGATTAAAGCTTGTTTTCAGTTCACATAGAGAAAATGCGTGTCAATTTGAACTTGGTACATAAAGAAGAAGGTTTAATGTTTGTGTTGTCAAAGTTTGATTTTATTGTTTTATATTTCATATATATATATAAATATATATATATACATAATAAAATTGGATCTAATTATGATTTTGTAGTATGTGTGTCAGTCTTGTTTCGTAATAAATGACATTATCAACAGAAATGAGTTGAAAAAGGGATGAGCATACACAGTGCCGACTTCAGTAGTATTCATTCCCGCGCATTTTTAGACCATATACCAAATCGCGATGAATGAAATAAACCTGTTGTTTGTGCTATCTTAGCCGTAATATGTATTCAAAAATCAAGTGGGTGATATTATGTAATATTTTGGGTTCCACTATTCATGAAATCATTTCTCTAAATGAATGAAAAATTATAAAATAGAGAGGAAGAAGCAATACATCGCAAACTAGCCTTTTTAAAGTTATGTTTTTACTTTTCCCATAAACTTTTTTTCTGTTCCGTTTCAAATGACGTCGATTTGCGTCTCTGGTACACTATGGAATTAAACAGTCATTAACCAATGAACTTAAATTTCAACTCTGGTTGCACAAGAATTTAAACTATTAATGATTTTGCTCCGCTTTTATTTCCGTTTAAACTACTATAGTCCAGTAACCTAGTACGTCGTAAGTTGCGTTTTTTTTTCTTGTATGGGATGTGACTGAGATGCAAAATCCAAGTTTTCGATCTCGGCAGCCCCCCGGATCACTTTTAAATATCCCAAAAACTGCAAAATTTTCGTACTTTTTTCGGTTTTTCCCCATTTTGACCATGAAGGAGCACGTTTTCGACAAAGACCATAGTACACATTTTTAAACTAGATTAAATTTGCTACAATTTGAGACCAGAATGGGCTCGGTAGACCTAATAGTTTCCGCGATACAGCTTTTCAAAGTTTGGCAAATTTTCCAAACTTTAAAATTTTAAGCTTATTTTCATGTTTCATCATATGCAATTGTCTTTATATCTTCAATAACCTGTATGATATGAGTCAGTGAGGTTAACATTTATTCATTTTAACATTTTGAAGGGGGTGGGGGAGACGTCACTGTTCATAACCAGACGACTAAAATTGAAATACAAAATTTATTTAACAACCATTTACATCAAGTGTATACAAAAAGTGTAAATGGAGTGAATGAAAGTGTAAGCGAAATGTGAATTAAAGGTATTTCCCCCTCTTCGAAGGACGAGGGCCAAGCAAATCCGCCAATCCGCCTCCTTCAGTGCCATATTCATCGTCCTGGACCTCCAAAATGGAATGAAAATATTTATTTGTTGAATATCCCAAGGTAAAACCTTGTCAAAAAGTCCTAATATAAATGCAACACACAACATGGTAAGAATTAATTGATAGAAATAATGGTATCTATAACGTGGGTAAGTATTAATAGAAATAATGGTAACTTTCAACAAACATACGAGTGTATGTATACCTGATATTGTTCCTCGACTTGTTCAATAGCATCTCCGGCGAGTTGGCTGACTGGATAGTCGAGTAGCCCATCCATCTCGTCGTCGAGCTCGTCCAAATCGTGGGTGTTGACATCGACGTCTACCGTAATATCAGGCAGGTTTTCGCAGGACTTGCCATTACAGGTTCCGCAGACAACTGAACACTTCAAACCTTCTTTCCTGCAGCTGCAAGTATTTCTGCATCCCTTCATGTTCAGCAGGTTTGAGGGGGCTGCTTCCCTCGACATCATCTTTGGAGAAAGGCCTCGGTCTATAGCAACCCATCCCCATTCGAGCGGATTCTTTTTGTAACTCAGCCACTGCTGCACCTAGTGGTATGTGCGAAACGAATGTAGCTATGCAGCATCTTGCGTGGGTGAAAATCTGGCCAGGTTGAAACTGGGCTGTAGCCTTTGTGAAGAGCTGGCAGCGCAGGCCGTTGAAGGTTTGACTGGACCTTTCCTCACCGTACAGCTCAATGAGGATTTTCTCCCCGGCTTCAGCTACTTGGGCAGGTGTCGCAGCTGGATTAGAAAAAAACTGCAGCTTTCTCTTTAAGGTCTACATGTTTCTGTAGTATTTGAAGCAAATTTAGTTTCCCCTGGCTGACTGTCTGCAGATGTTGAGGTGGTTGAGAAGCAGACATCTGGCATTTTGCCTCTTCCACACTTCTGAAGGTATATGGTACCTTGTGTGGGACCCCTGAGATCAGTGAGGATGACCAACAAGTCTACGTTCTCTCCCGCAATAACCACAATCTGAAAATCACAGGCCTTTCTGATAGCTGTAGTGATGATTAGCGTGTCAGCATCTTCAGCCTGAAAAATCTCAATGTGTTTGGCTTCAAATTTCACCTTCAGCAGTTGGATGAATCTTAATTTGTTTTTATCATTGGATAAAAAATTTTCTTGGGAAACATCAGGAGTGGTTGTTTTCTCAAATACACTGGTTATCAAAAATTAAGGAAAAGTCACAAAAATAACGATTATTCGAAAAGTTACACGTAGAATTTAATGAAACTTATACACATTATACAACACATAGGTACAGATGGAGTACAAAATAATACGAACACCTGTGAAAAAGTATGACGTATTTCACACCTGCAGTACAGCCGCGCCACCTGCAACAGAAGTCTGCCACCTAGGGAACGTGAAGAGGAAGGTATCAGTCTCTCAAAAGCAGTCACCTACGTTGCATGCTTCTATCGAACTGTCTGTGGTAAGTTGAAATGTCAGACCTGTCAGAGTTCCAAAGAAGAATGATAGTTGGAGCGCGTTTAAGTGGAGCATCGGTTACGGAAACAGCAAACCTTTTGGGGTTTGCAAGGAGTACGGTATCAGCCGTTATGACAGCATACACGAAAGAGGGTAAGACGACGTCTTCAAAGTACAACAGTGGCCGAAAGTCCAAGCTTTCTGATAGGGATAGACGGGTCTTGAAGCGCATAGTAGCCCGAAAGCACAAGCAATCGTTATCCGAGATAACATCCGAAATGAACAGTCATCTCTAGGACCCCGTTTCAACAAAAACTGTCAAAAGGGAACTTCATGCTGCGAACATTTGTGGCAGAGTGGCAATTCGTAAACCCATGGTGACAGCAACTAATGCTTTCAAGCGACGCCAATGGTTCAGAGATCACAAAGGCTGGTCCCCACAGCAGTGTCAACAGGTAATATGGTCACATGAATCGTCATTCACCCTATTTCAGACGACCGGACGCGTTTATGTCTGGAGAACGCCCAAAGAAGCAGGTTCGTTTCATCTGTGAAGCATGGGGGGTGGCTCCATTATGGTATGGGGTGCGATATCTTGGCGCGGTCTTGGGCCACTTGTTATTTTGCATGGGAGGATCAAATCCAATCACTATCTAAGAGTTCTAGGGGATCATGTCCATCCTTTTGTACAGACTGTATTCCCTGGAGAGCAACCGCTTTTTCAAGACGACAACGCCCCTATCCACACTGCTAGGTGTGTTCAAGAATGGTTCGAAGAGCATGACGATGCAGTTGAACACCTCGTCTGTCCCCCTCAGTCTCCGGACTTGAATATTATTGAACATTTATGGCAATACTAGCTACTTACCCGGCGTTGCTCGGGTATTTATTAATACCATTTTTTTACTACACAGGAAAAGGAATGGATTCTACATATAGTGTAAAATCTAAGTAATTTAATTTTCAGGTATTTAAAAGTAAGTGCAGTATACAAATCATAAAGTAAAATTAGAAATTCCCTCTATTATTAATTTAACTTAAATCTTGATTATAAACAACATTTTTAGTTTCCTATATTCCTCACAGTGACTCCGAAAACTATGGATTCGCCACTAATCTCGGTCAGTTTGGACTTTGTTTTACCCCTTTTCCCACCCCACCCCACCCCACCAATGATGATGGGAGGCTTTACTTGCACTTAAACGGCATCGGGAGGGCCCTATTCATCTCAGCGACACAAAAACTGGATTCGACACTACTCTCGGTAATTTTGGACATTTTATTTCTACCACTTCTCCCCCCCCCCCCCAATGGTATTGGGAGGCTGAATTTGCATTTAAACGGTGTCGGGATTATCCCTATTCGTCGCAACGAACCCGACAACTATGGGTTCGACACTATTCTCACTCCTTTTCGACAATTTATATTCACACTTTCTTACCCCCACCTCACCCAATAATGCTGATGGGGGGCTGCACTCTCACTTAAATGGCATCGGAAGTGTCTCTATCCATGTCAGCGACATCGAAAATTATGGATTCGATACTACTCTCGGTAATTATGGACATTTTATATTCCCCCTTCTCCCCTCCCTCATGCTGATGGGGCCTGAACTTGCACTTAGACGGCATCGGAAATTACATTATTCGTGTCAGCGACCCCGAAAACTACGGTTTCGACACTACTCTCGGTATATTGGACATTTTATGTTCACTCTTTCTTTGCTCCCCCCCCCCCTCCCCAATGCTGATGAGGGGAGCTGAACTTGCGCTTAACCGGCATCGGAAATGTCACTATTCGTCTCAGCGACCCTGAAAACTATGGTTTTGACACTACTATCGGTATTTTGGACATTTTATATTCATTCCATCTTCCCCTCCTTCCCCTTCCCCCAATGCTGATGGGGGGGGGTGCTGGCCTTGCACATAGCCGGCATCTGGAGTGTCACTATTAATCTCAGCGACCCAAAAAACTATGGATTCGACACTAATATCAGTCATTTTCGATTATTTTTACATGTACCCCCTGCTCCCCTATGGGTGATAGGGGTGTCTTACCCCCCCCCCCCCCAGTGTATCTTTCTAGATTGTAAGTGATATGTGCACCAAGTTTGGTTGAAATTGCTCCAGGCGTTCCAGAGTGATGCTGGAACATACACTCACACATACATCCATTTTTATATAATAATAACCTCTCACTGTAAATGTGTGCCTGATTACTTTTTTGCATTAGCGGTACTTAAAACCCATATGTCGTGGCACAGGGGTAAATTATTTTAATATCTTGTGTCCAATCACAAAAAGTGTGGTACCAAATTGGTACCACAAAAAATACGATTTTCTGACGATTTTAAAGTTGTTCTGTCCACTTAAACAGCATCAGGAGTATTGCTCCCGATGCTGTTTAAGTGGACAGAAGAGCTAGCTGTTTGCCCGGGTATTTATTAATCTCAATTTTTTTATTACACAGGGAAAGGAATGGATTCCACCTATAGTGGAAAATCCAAGTAATTTAATTTACACGTATTTAAAGCGATGAGCGGAGGGGGCGGAGGTGTCAAAGAGATTACACATATGTAAAATTAAGTACAGTATTCAAATGATCAAGTAAAATTACAAATTTACTACATTATTAATTTAAATCAAAACTTGGACAGTGACTCCGAAAACTATGGATTCGATATTACTCTCGGTCATTTTGGACATTTTATTTTTGACCCCTTCTTCCCCCCCTATGCTGATGGGGGCTAAACTTGCATTTAAACGGCATCGGAAGTGTCCCTATTCGTAGCAGTGGCCCCGAAAACTATGGGTTTGACACTACTCTCGGGCATTTTTATATTCACCCCTTCTTTCCCCCTCCCTCCAATGCTGATGGGGGCTAAACTTGCCCTTAAACGGCATCGGAAATGTCACTATTCGTCTCAGCGACCCAGAAAACTATGGTTTCGACACTACTCTCGGTATTTTGGGTATTTTATATGCACCCCTTCTTCCCCCTCCCCTCCCCCCCAATGCTGATGGGGGACTGAACTTGCACTCAAAAGTCATCGGAAGTATCACTATTAATCTCAGCGACCCCAAAAACTATGGATTCGACACTACTCTCGGTCATTTTGGACATTTTATAATTACCCTTTCTTTCCCCCCTCTGAACTTGCACTCTCCCTTTGAACTTGCACTTAAACGGCATCGGAAATGTCACTATTCGTCTCGGCGACATCGAAAACTATGGTTTCGACACTACTCTCGGTATTTTGGTCATTTTATATTCACTCCTTATTCCCCTCCCCCCTCCCCCCTATGCTGATTGGGGGGGGGCTGAACTTGCACTCAAACGTCATCGGAAGTGACACTATTAAGCTCAGCGACCCCGAAAACTATAGATTCGAAACTAATATCAGAAGTTTTCGATTATTTTTACATGTGCCCCCTGCCCCCCTAGGGGTGCTAGTGGTATCTTATACCCCCAGTGTTTCTTTCCAGATTGTAAGTGATAAGTGTACCAAGTTTGGTTGAAATTGCTCCAGGTGTTCAAGAGTGATGCTGGAGCATACACACTCACATACATCCATTTTTATATACACTGCTGACCACCCAAATTGCAACACCAAGAAAGACAAGAGATATCACAACAAAATTTATTTTGTAGATAACATGTTGACCAAGTATCAAATGATTAAATTTATAGACTTCTGTGAAGTGTGGTTCCTGCCAAAATCAGTAGCCTGAGTAGCCGCCATTGTTGGAGATCACCGCTGCCACACGCCTCGGCATTGATTCAAAGAGACTTTGAATCTTGGGGTACAACAGACCAAGCAGCTCCCACACGTTGCCAAAGTTGATCTGCTGTGGCAGATGGGGATGGAATCTGGGTCAATCGTAGAGCAACCATGGACTACATGTTTTCTATCGGCGAAAGATCCGGAGAGCGAGGCGGCCAGGGAAGCAATTCAATCTGGCTATTGACGAAGAACCGTTGGACAATGCGTGCCACGTGTGGTCGTGCATTATCCTGTTGAAATATGGCTGTGGGCAAGCCCTGAAGGTAAAGAAGGACAACTGGCTGCAACACCTCGGAGATGTAGCGCTGGCTGTTTAAAGTACCGGCAATGCGTACTAGAGGTGTGCGAGAGTGATATCCAATACCGCCCCATACCATAATACCCGGTGCATAACCAGTGTGGCGGTGCATAACGCAGCTGTTCAGCATCCTCTCTTCACGGTGTCTCCAGACTCGAATGCGACCATCGTGGTGTTGCAGACAGAAGCGTGACTCGTCAGTAAAGAAAATTTCATTCCATTCTGCCGTCCACATCCTTCTGTCATCGCACCATTGGCGGCGGAGACGTCTGTGGTTCTGCGTCAAGGGTAGACAAAGCAATGGACGTCTTGCGGACAGACCACTCTGCTGTAAACGGCGTCGAATGGTACGACGTTTACAGCAGACATTGGATGATGCGTTACAGACTGCATGTGCTGTGCTATGGTTCGTGATGTGACTGAGCGATCCGTCACTGCCATGCGCACAATTTGCCTGTCATCACGTGAAGTGGTGTGCTGAGGTGGATGCGATCGAACACGCCGGTCCGTCGTACCCTCCTGCATCCAACGATCACATATCCGCATTACAGTTGTTTGGTTTCGTCCAACACGACTACCGATTTCCCTGAAAGATAATCCACAATCTCGGTAGGCCACTATCCTTCCTCTGTCGAACTCGGATACTTGATCAAAAGATGATCGCTGTTTTCGACGAGGCATAATTGATCGTTTTTTTGAAAAAACCACAAGAAAAACACAATTGCCGAACTTGAAATCGTCGAAATCTCCAAGCCTTAAATAGCGCTTTGAAGTGGCGCAACAGGCGCGCGTGATGTGCGTCTGCGCTGAAATTCTAATCATTTGCATATCTCACCTCCGCTAATGCATGTTGTAAATTTCATGTTATTAGTATGTTTCCTTCAGGGTGTTGCATTTACAGTGGCCAGCAGTGTATATAGATGGACACATGTTAAATTTCTAAAGACAGGTAGACTCAGAGATTCTCAGTACCTGACCTTGACATTAGCGGAAAGTTAAATTCTACAGGGATTGTTCCCAAACATCGCAAAATGAAATTACATACTTTAATTTATTTATATCAAAAGAAAAAAATAATTATTTGATGAGAGAATTATTTTAATAATTAACAATATTATTGATTACTACCAAAAATATAAGGAGAAAGTATAATCAAACCATTGAAAAGAATGCGAAAAGAAACTGCAAGATTCAAAAGAATCTAATTCTTGAAAAATGAACTTAAAACCGTATTGGGTTTTTGTATTGACATCGGTTGATTTAAATACTATTAGTGTGCAGGGACAAATTAAGTGTAAACAAATTAATTGTAACTTGAAAATTTGCCAAACTTTGAAAAGCTGCATCTGGGAAACTATTAGGTTTACCAAGCCCATTCTGGTCTCAAATTGCAGTAAATTTAATCTAATTTAAAAATGTGTATTATGGTCTTTGTCGTAAACGTGCTCCTTCATGGTCAAAATGGGAAAAAAAAACGAAAAAAGTGCGAAATTTTTGCAGTTTTTGGGATATTCAAATGTGATCCGGGGGGCTGCCGAGATCGAAAACTTGGATTTTTCATCTCAGTCACATCCCATACAAGAAAAAAAAAAAAAAAAAAAACGAAACCTACCACCACCATTTTATGCAACTCAGGCCCCCCTTTTCATGACAAGGTTACTGGACTACTACTCAATTTGGAAGATACGTGCTTAATGGTTGATATGAAAAATACAGATAGCTTGTGCATTTATATTGTACTAGCTGAAAACCCGCGCTTCGCTACGGAGTACATTCAAATTAAATACAACGGTCAACGTATGCAACTTATGCCAAAAAATAAATATATATATTTATAATAAATGCGATGATCAATGTATACAATTGATGTAAAATATATATCTATCTATATATATATATTTATAAAAAAATCGTAAGGGATATGCATTTTTTTTTGGATAATATCCAATCGTCTGCTGCATTAGAAAGAGAAAAAAATATTTTTTTGTCTATTTAGTTGTTACGCACGTGACGATAAATTTATTGAAAGTACCAGAAAAAGAAATCACGTGATCAGCATTTAATAAATTAAATTCCAAAAATTAATCTTTAAAAATTCACCAAAAATCAGGAAATGGAGGTAAAAATTCGAAAAAAATTTCATTTTGAAGGAATTTTTATAATCTTTCTCGTGATATAAATTTTATAACCCTCAATGTATTATTTCAAATGCAAACGTAAAAAAGTTTAAAAAACAGCTTAAAAATTTAATTTAAAAAAGTCTAAGAAGAATTTTTGAAAAATCTTTCTTAGTGCACCTCTACACTATTAGAAGAATCGCCATGCAAAATTTCAGCCCTTTAGGTCCAGCGGTTTGGTCTGTGCGTTGTATGTCAGTGAGTCAGTCAGTCAGTGAATGAATGAGTCAGTTACGGAACTGTTTTATATATATAGATAAAATTTTATCTTGTACTATCTTGCATATGATAGTACCATCTCCAAATGTCGAAAGTGAGTATAATACTACAGTAACGGACGGCAAATCTTATTTATGGAAGAAGTTTTGCAAAAGATTGAAAGTGAACGTACCTTCAAATTTTAAACATTCCAAAATTTCTAATTTTATTTTTCTAAGGTATTGTGGTTCTATTTATTGATGAGGTATGTTGAGGTTTCTAATGAGAGTAATAAAACTAACTGGCCAACATTTTAATATTTAAGCAAGTAGTAGCTCAGTATTGATTTTTTTTCTTAAAAAAAATACCCTGGTTATCCGCACTATTAATTCGCTTTAAGGAGTGAATAACGACATAACTGAAGATACCATTAGAAGCTCAGGTTCGAACGTGGTACTCAAAATCTGGTGTATAATGCCGTCCGCAGAAGACTTGTTAACACAAAAGCAAAATGTTTTCTCTTGCTGACATGCTGCATTTTGTTTTCTACAGATGGTTGATTGGTAAGATGCGTTAAAAGTGACTACGATGAAATTATTAAAAATTATTAATCGGTTAAAAAGTTACAACATATACAAATCTTTAGCCAGATGAGATTAATTAAAATGTCTCTGTCTTTACAGCCGCTCCTAGAAGAGCTGACTAATGATATCGCTATAACAATAGGTTTTGTAATGTCTGTCGAGGCCGTATTTAATAGAGTACAGCCATGGCCCAATTTTGTATCTGTACATTCCAAATACAGAAAAAAAATAGTGCTAAGGAATCGAGCTTGTCTATTGCCGTAACCATTAATCCTGTCTTTTTTTTCTTTCTTTTCCTCCTGCTCGTAAAATGAAACAAAGCAGCAGATTACAGGTTACTTAAAAGGAATACAGAGTATCAAAGTCCGAGCTATTATTGGCCACCGCTTGGGGCTGGCAAGTCCCAAGTCTCTCAATCTCAATCCCTCATCTAACTCATTTTATTGAATAATGATTTATCTAACCCCAATCACTACTGTAAGTGCAAAAATCAGACTCGCAAAGATATCTCTTTTTCGTTCTCTTGCTTCGGCCGGCCAATTCCAGTTTTCACCATTTCCTCATCACGTTGACACTAGATTCATATTAATTAGTCAAACTTGTATGCGTCATTCAATTTTAAAATTTTTTACTTGTAAGAATTTTGAATTGTTTTAAAAATTGTTTGTTACTTTAATTATGGTCACAGTAGTTCGAAAGTAGTTATAGAATAAACCTCTGTATTTCTTCCAAAAGATACTATTAAAATGTATTTTCAAAGTGGCGTGTTTCTATAATTTATGTTGAGCTGTTTTAACTTTTGTTTTGTTTGTATATACAGTGGAATCTCGATCTATCGTTTTCGAAGGGACTGACTGAACTAAACGATGGATGCGGGAAAACGATAGATGCGGGAACATACAAAAAAGTATTAACATTCCTTAAAGTTTGATATCCCTAAAATACATTTACTTACATACATAAATGCAGTGGCATACCTAGACCATTTGGGGCCCGGGGCGGATTTATTTTTGGGCCACCCCCCAAAAATGGTAATTTCTAACTTTTTCTTATGACAGCTAGCCTTTCTTTGCCTTAATCAGACAGTCTCCTCAGGCTATTGACCTGTGCAGACAGTAGCGTGCTCAGGATTTTGTTCTGGGGGGGGGGGGTCAAGGCCTCCATATGCTAGGGGTCGTCCATATCCCTGACGCCCTATTATCAGGATGGACTAGAAGGGGGTGTCTTCTGGGGGGTATGGAATAACCCCCCCCCCCAGTTGAAGGGGGGCTCCGGATGTCCTCCCCCGGAAAATTTTGAAAATTAGGTGTTAAATAGTGCCATTTTAGGCTATCTACAGTACTAGATGCCACTTCTTAAAAATCATATATCTAAGAATTCGGATTAAATATTTAAAGCGACGTCCCCGTCATTATTGGAATGAAAATCTAACAAGAAGTGCTTTTTAAAGCAGATACGATACGAAACAGTGCGTGCGTGTCCTGTTGAAAAAAAGATGCCTTCAGTACTTTGATAGGCAAGGGTTCGGTTCACTCTCGCGGTTCGCGGATAGTACTGTAGAAGTGTATAAACAGCGCTCGGCACTTGGCTTTAGAAATACTGTTTCTGGCACTGTATAGCGCTAAAATTGTAACAATAAAGATCGCTAAAAATGTAAGTGCAATAAAGATCGTAATGATAAAGAATAAATAACACAATTACTATTAGGCCTATACGAAATATTTTTGCATTATTTTTTTAATTTTAAAAATTTATTTTAGCTCTGTGGAGGGGGGGGGGTCCTTTCCCGCTTCCCCCCCCCGTCGGAACGCCCCTGTGTGCAGAGAAAAAATTGACAGAGTAAGGGAGCGAACTCGTGCAGTACGAGGTGAGCAATGATCATTACTGTTTAAGCGTTAAATTAATAAAAAAAAGTCTTATGTCAAGGCCTGGGTTCGAGCAATGGAACCAATAACGTACCGCACGGCACAGCTCCGAGACCAACGTTCTAACCGCCTGAGCCATGAGCTCGCTAACTTACTGTTCGGTACATGGTTAAAATCAATTGTACGACGCTGGGTTTCGTTGTATGAATTTTTCGTCAGGCCAAGGTGAATGGTAAAAGGCTTGGCCGTTTGATTAATAAAAGCGATAATAGTTAAAGACAAAATTCATATTAAAAAGAAAAGGAGCCATTTTGGCGCCAATACTTACTTATAATATTCAGGTAGCTTCAAGGAAAACCAAAGAAATACCTCACTTTGATCTACGTTAACTTTATTGGTAATTCAACTTTAAAATTTTTTACTTTTCACAAGGCAATACACATTCACATTATCAGTATGAAAAAATTAGAATGGGAATACATCACCTAGAAAATGCCGTGTTGTGTGAAACCATGTTATATGAGACCCAGGGACATTTCCAAAAAGGGGGGGGGGGTGCGTCCTGAAAACTTATTAAAAACAAACATTTTTTTAAAATTCCATATAAACAAGTTAAATAAAGAATGTTGTATTAATTTCAAATAGGTAAAAGCCTCCTTTTAAAATTGTCTTTTTCTAACTTTTGCATCAGAAAATTGTCTAATTGTCTCATGAAAGTTTATTTTCATAGCCAACTTGTTCTCGATGGATAACATTGCTAAGCCATTTAGTCTGATTTGGCTCATTGTTGAGCGCAAATAGTTTTTGATGACTTTCAATTTCGAAAAACTTCTTTCACAAGTTGCGACTGAAATGCAAATCGTCAAAAACAACTTTAGTGCTAAACACAAGTTTGGTACTGACTCTTGAAATTCCATACCAGCAATGAACTGCAAAACTTGAAGAGCTGACCACTTTTTGACTTCCTCTGTATTAATATTTAAAGGTTATCATTATGGAATGGAATAATATATCTCCTAATGAAACATTCAAACTGGTTCAATCTATGCAGAAACGATTGATGGAGGTCCTTAGACGTAAGGGCTATCCGACCAGTTACGTCTTAGTCTTTTTATTTCTGGCAAAACCTCGTCCTTAGAAAATTCGTCGTAACTTTCAGTTAGACGAGAAATAAGTTCTGGCAATTTCTCATCTGGAGCTTTGTTCAAATTAACGGATTGCAAGACTTCAAATTTGTTATGAATGTTCTCCATGGATTTTGTTCCTGTTTGGAGTTGCAAATACAACCTATCTACACATTGGAACGTGGACCTCCTTAGTTCTTGTAAAGATAAACCCTCATCTTTAGCTTTTTCACCCGGCATCATATTTTTCGATCTTTTTCTGCCTCTCTTTTCAATAGCAATTCCCATTTCTTCACATTTCTGGGAAGCGAAGTCCAAAGCATCACTTACTAAAGATTCTCTGCTTTCCTTAATAAAAAGTTCCAATGCTCTTAGTTTATTTAAAGCCTTGTCCAAGGAAATCCCCTGAATTTGCAGGTAGTGTTGAGTGTGGTTGATTTCCTCCAAAATCTTTGACCACAGGCGTAGAAACGCTATAAACTTAAAATCGCAAACATTTGCCATTATAATCTGAGCTGATCCTCTTGTATCTAGGTTTTCAGACTGGTCGCACAGCTTCTCCACTGCATCGATCAATTTTCCAAAACACACAACATTATTCAAATTTTTACGCCAAAGCCAGAATCTGACACAAAGAATCGGCTTACCTGTAATTTCCAGGCTCATCGTCGTCATCCGCCAGTCTTTCCTCAACCTAATGCTTAAATCAGGGCTTCTGACACCAGAAAACTAACCGGTCTATAACAGGGCCCGATTTAGAAAATTCTTGACTTTAGGCACAACTCGGGATGGGGTGACGGGGGCCCCCTAACAATGATGTGGGCGTAAAATTTCCAAAATTGACACACACAAAAAATAATCATGAATCATTGTGAAAGTATCATTTTACCGAAAATTGGCTATTTGAAGCGTAGAAGCCCAGAGCATTATCAAATAACAAAAAGCAATACAACATATTAACTTCTTCATTAAATTAAAACACCAATACAATGCAACCAGAAAAACTTCTCAACCAGAAAAACAATCCCTTATATGCACTATAGCATACATATGAACTATACATATAACTATACATATGATGAACCAATCAATCAAATTTGAAAGGATATATAAAAAATATTGATATTGAAAAAGGTAAAATAAAAAAAAACTGAATTGGAAATTTTCTTTTATTTTTCTTTTAAAATAAAAGTTTTTTGGGGCCCCTAGGACCGGGCCTGCCGGGCCTAATGGAAAATCAGGACCTGGTCTATAAGGACTTTGCCTAAAATAAAGACTATCAGCCTATTTAATGATTTTCATGCGTTTATTCCTCTTCTAGGATAAATACGGTTACGTACAAAATTTTAAAATTCATCAAGAAAAGTTCGTGGGTTCTGGAAAACGACGAAGAATGTCGGGCGATTCTCAACAACTCAGCGTCAGCTCTATGGCATCTCTCAGCACCATAGGCGTTTTTTTTTTTATTTGTGGGGGGGGGGGGGGTACGAATTGAATTCAGTTAGGGCCCTCCTCAACGCTTTGACTACCGGACGGTCCTTAAAATATGAAATATTGGGATTTTTTGAAATTGAATAAAAATAGAATTGATGTTTCAGTAGTTAGTTATACAATGAGAAAAATAAATAAAATATTAATAAAATCAGAAAAAAAATATAGCATCGAATTTATGCTATGGATCATATCATTGTTAAAATTTGTGTTAAGACTAAAGACATAATCGAAATCTTCAGTTTCACAGTTTGAAAAGGCGGCAAAAAACCCAGCATTCTTAAAAGTTTTCTACAATTTTATGGTTTTAACTGAACTTCTATTAACGTTTTAATTTATTTCAAGTTAAGGGAACGGTGGACATTAAAATTTACTTTTTTTACTTTTCATCATAGAGATACGAAATTTTGTACATATATACATTTCACTATAAATAAATAGAATACCTTAAAAGAAATTTACAATCTCATTACAATTTTAAGATTTTTCAAAAAAATTTGAAATTTATAAACAAAATTTTAAAATGCTCCTTGCTACTTAATTTTTGTGATATTTCCTCGATTTTGCATTTTAATCGCTTTAAACTGTATAACAAACAAATCTGGGTATCGATTATTCAATCCCTTGAATAGTTAATTTTTGAGAGATTTTTATCTGAATTCCATCCCGATTTTCATCAAAATTTTGCCTTTTAAAAAGTTATAAATCAAATTTAATTACCTTAATAAAGTCGAATTGTAAAATGTATACCCAGTGTTTTTGTAAACTGCATCAGGATTCTTATCAATTTCATGAATTTTGAACAAAAATTAAGTAGCATAGAGCATTTAAAAAATCAAAAAACCTTGAAAAATCTGTTTTGAGAAAAACAGATTTAAAATTTATTACTACACTTACCCATTATAAATTACTTTGTAAAAGCTTCATAAATGATTTTTTACTTGAAAAAAATCATATTGGTACTAATAATCTACAGAAATATATACATATTTTACAATAACACAATCAGTATTACAATGACGAGATTTGCTCAAATAAAGGTCCACCGTTCCCTTAAGTTGGGGGGGGGGGGGGGCACGTGAAATGTTGGAAGTCGCTAAAATATGCAAGTGTAATATTTTATAAAAACAATAACGTTCTTGTCTGATTTTTTAAAAATTAAAAATGTAATTTTTTGTAGTAAAGTTATCATTCAATTTTAAAAAAGGCCCCAGTCGTGGGGCCCCGTTAGTAAGTGGGGCCCGGGGCAGACCGCCCCCCCCGCCCCCCTTGGTCCGCCACTGCATAAATGCATACATGCCTGTAGTGTAATTGAAGATAAAATTACAAAGTTGTACTGAAATCCAAGATAATAATAATAAAAAAAGAAATACGCGTAGGTACACAGGAATTTTAATATAAATAAAAGTATTTAATCTTCGTTTGTTTTTTGGCGGTTTTCTCTCCACAAGTAAACAATATTTTTTTCTGTGTTGTAAATTGCATTCCTTTCGGTATTGGTTATTGTGTGAGAGTATAAAGAAGCGTCAGCCGTGAATGGTTTGTAACTAGAACCATTCCATTGCACTTGATGGGGTCCGACATAAGACCACCAGGAAGTTCTGCTTCCGGGTGAAACCCTCATCGGCCAGTGTAGAACTGCGGCAATCAAAAACTTTTCACACCCTAGACAGACCAAACACCAAGGCGCCTCCATCCCGAGGCCAAGACAAAAGCCAGAGGACAGCAGGAACCGCTCAGGGCGGCGGACTGTGAGCCATTGCTGATAAGAACAGAAATGTTGAATAGTCGGAGAGATTGGAATGAAATTTGGAGTGGTACGATTATGCGAAACCAGGCTATACAGGAGAGAATAACAATACGAGACCGTGCATCTCAAATGTTCTGCTCATTGTTCAATTAGAGCGTCATTCTGGATCAATCCAAACATTTATATTTCAGGTTCAGTTATTATGGAAAAACGATTGATCCGATAAATTATTGTAAAGCTGCGATATTCTGAACGGATATTGCGGGAAAACGATGGATCGAGGAACGATCCATGCGGTCTGTTTTTGCTTGTTTTCTATGGAATTTATTCGGGACTGGATGGAATAAACGATGCATACGGGAAAACGATCGATCGAGATTCTACTGTATATATTTTTTCGTATGTGCGTTTCAAGGTAAAGAATGTCGCTATATCTCATCACTTCAATATAATGCAGTTCCTCGGGGCACTTTGTGGCCATTTTGATGCTCTCAATTAGCGCTTTTTAAAACATTATTCTGTTACTACGCGTTTTGTAAAGATCTGCATAGATTCACCTCTGACGTTTTGACCGTGATAACAAGCAGTATTTCTAGAAAATCTTTTCCCATAGGTCGGTTGGTTTGGAGCGCTTTGCTCATCTTTAGCAACCCCAGTTTTCCCATGGGATTTAAAGTATCTGGTTGGTTAGTTGGTTGATTCAAAGCGCTACGGTCATTTTTTTGCTACAAGAGGGCTAATTAGACTAAAGTATTTGATAATGGGATTCAGTCGTTGCGTCAATGATAACAATCCACACATTTGCCGCTAACTTATATTTCAAAGTTTCAGTCTCTAATTAACCGGAAACATGGAAGGACGAGTATTAATTAAGACACAGATGAGTGTGTAAACTGCTGTTTCATCACAGAACTCGTCGTTTTTGTTGGTGCTGTCACGTGTTTCGGCATGAAAGTTAACGTACACAGTGACTTGGTATTTTTGTGGGACATTGTCGCTTCCGGTCTCTAATTGAGAAGAATAGAGAGGTAAAGTGGGCAGATCCATCTCAACGGCGATAGTAAGAAGCGTAAGAAGTTAAAATAACGTTTCGAATTTCTTGTTCTATGTTGAAGCTTATTGACAGCTTGCCACTAAGATGTTTCGTTTCGTAATTTAGATTTGATTACTCTGTTATGATGCGATTGTAATTTATTTCTTGTTCACTGTTCTCAAAGTTATATATAGCAGAGCTTCATATCCTGAAACAACAATAGATGTCTTCATAGTTTACAGGAAGATATGCTGCGTTGTTTATGGCAAAATACCGCTACATCTTTAAACAAACAAACAAACAAAAATAGTGTTTTCAGTAACTACGACGATTATCCAGATGTGCTACATGTATTTAATTACTTTAGGTTTCTTGTTTTTTCTTTTAGTTAACATTTTCAGCAATGACGAAACTAACACTGAACAACTAAATTTTACACCTTATTTAGTTAAGTAGTAGTGATGCTTACTCTATTTTTTTATGCTTATTTCAAATCTGATAAAATTTTTTTTTAATATCGGGCATGGTTTGTAAATAAAAAATGCATTTTATTTCACTCTTAATCTGGAATAATTAATCATTTTCTTAAAATTAATATACAGGGTAATATACAGAATCATCCGATTTAAGGGGACTCACTACTCTTAAATCTTTAAAACGTTAGATTTTTTGGAAAACATATATGTTAAAGCCTGATCATTTCTGAACAAAATAAAGCAAACCGCATGAAAATAATCCGCTTAGTTCCGGAGATATTGATATTCTAAATATTTAATTACTGATCAAGTTTATGGTAAGAACAATTTTAAACTCATTTTTCTCAAAAAGTAATTTTGCATCATTCCGCAACCGATATCTCAAAAACTATGAAACATAATTCCATGAAATTTTTATCACTGCATAATCATGTTATTTTATTGCGTCTGAACTAGAGTTATTGCAATCACTGCACATATTGTTATTTTTTCAGGGGTAAATTAATGCAAAAATTTAAGGAAATTTTAAGTATATTTTGAGCAGTTTTAATGAAATTGAAAAGATATTTTAATGTTGAATGTCTTATGTTCAATTGTATTTTGAATTATTTATTTTAAATATAAAACAGGAATTATACATTTAAGTGTAAAATTAATTTCATAGTTCTGCGCGCAAGCCAGTATACAATAAAATTACTCAAAAAACAAGGTGTCTCTAAAGCATTTAAAAAAAATATTTAAAATTATTTTGAGAGTTGAAATTTTTTTTATTAAAATAAATATATCAATTTATCATATACATAAAATTTGGAAAAATTGGGAGTAAATTGAAATAGTTACAAAGAGTCAAAAAGTATGAAGATATCCCATATTTCCTCGACTTAAGGGTCGTGAGTCCCCTTAAAAAAAATCATAACTACTCATCTTTTAATCCGTTTTGATCGAATAATGTACGGGCAGAAAGAAGGAAATCTCGAGTTTCACGCAGTTGCTGAGAAGTAGCGCTAACGCTCTTCCTTCGCCCGCCACTTCAGTGTTTATAAAGATGGCGACTGCACAACAGAAATCATTTTGTGTTCTACGCTTTGTGAAGTGTGAGTCCGTAACAACTGTTCAGCGTGATTTTCGTCAACAAAACCCTGGTAAATTGAAGTTCTTGCCTCTCAGAGCATTAGGCGATGGTATAAACAATTCCAAGACACGGGTTGATGTGTAAGCATAACAGCCGTGGAAGCAGTGTATGCAGACATGCTCGCAAAAGTTTGGGATGAATTTGCCTACCGTATAGACATATGTCATGCATCCAAAGGTGGGCATATTGAACACCTTAATTTGGCTTGTAAAAAACTTTATGATTATCCATGTAATATAAAATTAATTTTAAGTTTCTATGTTCAATATTTTTCATAATATACTCATTTCAAATCGGCTGATTCTTTTTGAAACATCCTGTATAATCGACATTTTTCTGTAAAATTATTATGGTATAACCCTTTCTAACATTCGGCGATCATTATTGTTGCTTGCCAGTGCTGGGTACATGTCAATGAAGCCATTCGCATTTGAACCGCGAAAAAAGTATGCACATAGTGTCATTATATTTGAATCTAAAACTAAACAAGCTTCAAATATTGGATTTTACGTTTTTTTTTTTGTTAAAAAAAATCGAATTCTTGAAGTACTTTTTATATAAGCAATGATCTTCATGTTAAAAAATTTTTGCCTGTAGGTCAGAGGTACTACAGTTGTGTTCAAGATAAAAATTTAGACGATTCACCACCATCCTTTCCACAATCTTGCAACAAGCATTCGTCAGGGAAATATGTCGGTAGCTGGCAGAATTATTTGGTGACTTTTGGGGTTTGAGAAAAGGAACAATTATAGCTTTGCCCCAATCAGCAGGGGTACCCCTTTTCCATATGACGTTATACAGTTTAAGGAGAACCAGAACAGCGTCCTCGCCCAGATTTAAAAACAACTCGGCTGGCAAATCATCTGGGACAGCGCATTTGCCTTTTTTAATTTCAGAAAAGGATTGTTTCAGTCCCTCCAAAGTGAAGTCGTTATTAAAATTAATGTCGTTCTCTTGGGTTAAACAAGAAGTTGAAGGAAAACGGGGTTTCTTTACATGTGAATTTAGCAAAATTACAATTCGTTGGCCATTTTTTCTACAAAAAGGTTTTTATTCCATGTAAAATATCAATAAATGTTATGCAACAAAAATGCTAATTGTGTTCTTATTTCTACAAATACCTCACCATAAAAGAGATCGGGTCGGGTCGGACCCGACCGTACCATCTATTTCGTCTCAAACCACTGTACCCTTTAGGGTTGTAGCGTATTGGAAATATGGTCTTATTTTTTCCCGAGACCCCACAAGACCTTGAAACACAGCTGCGTATTTTTCAAGGAATGTGTTGCTCGGTTCCACCAGTTCTGAACACGTGGGGGGGATTAAAAAACGTTTTTTCCCACAGATGCAGCCAGTAAAGCTGTCATCTTAACGTTTCTGCAATGTAATAAAGTTCGGCGTCTAAGAAGAGCTGTCAGCTGATAATCTGTCGGCTCCTCCACCCCGTCTGAAAAGCCAGACATTGAAGAGAGAGACGCTAGAGAACGCGCGGCCTGTGCGGATGTGTGTTTTAGGCTCCGTACGTTGTGAATCTGCACGGGATTTTAATTAAATGTGTTGCACTGTTTAAATGTTAATTTTTTTGTTAATAAATTGTAGAGTTTTTGTTTTAAAAATTTGGCCTTCGTTTGTTAATTAGAACTCTGTCTTTCTTTGTTATGGATCCCATAGTAGTAATTTTTAGCAACGCCTCAGAGAGAATCGCCTTACCTACTTGTCGTGACGCTACAGGGTTAAAGATGCTGCTTCCGGTCTTTTAATATCGCTTTCGGTTTATTCAATTGACCGTAAATCCTCATCCAATCATCTCACGAATTAAATGAAAGCAGTTTTAGAATCCTAAAAGATTGGCCTTTGAAACAGAGCAATAATAATAATAAAAAATTGTGCGCTCGGGGGACCCCCGTCAGGAACGAAGTTCCTTACGTTATTTTTTCAACTCTAAACGTGATTTAATATGTAGATTTCTATTGATTATATTAGTGTACTTTTAAAATAACAAAAACGAACAACAACTCTTTTTGTATTATTATTAAAATAATGAAAATGCACGCATATATTTTGATTGTATGTTCTGGAAAATATGAATAAACAATCTAAATCTCCGTATTCAAATTCACTACTTAGTACACTTCTTGCACTAAATGGATTTTGACAAGAATTTAAGTAGGAGGAATTATAAAGTTGCTGTCGAAGGACTGGTGCAGACATTTGAAAATGTAAAATTCTTATGAGAGATGAAAAAAGGCAGTTACCGTCGCTAGCAATGTTTATTTCATGATGTAATAGGACGTTTGGCTTTGAACATTCATCATGTTCCTCGTATGGGGCTTCAAATGATGGAAAACTTGGACTTATTACTTGCTGAGCTTCAATATTTATTGGTTGTTGAATTTGAAACTGACTATAGATTAATTTTTCACAGTTTGTATCATGGCGATGATTAGTTTCTTTATTATTTTCGATTAATACCGTCGGTAATGAATCTTCTTTCGATGATAGAACTGAGTCAAGTTCAGCACATTGCTTTTTTAATTTCAATTTATCTCTATATCTTTTAGCACGTTCAGCATTTTTTTCTAAAAAATTAATAAAAATTAATATAATTTTTTATTGTTATTAAAGTTGTTCGCACAATACCAAGCAAGTAAAAAAAAAAATCTAAATTTTGTTTTATTAAAATTACAAATTTTAATATATAAATTAATTATTTTTATTAAATTAAAAATTTTAATATATAAATTAATTATTTTGATTTAGATGTTACCTAGCATAATTTTAATCGGATTAATTTTATTATTTAATGACCAACAAAAATAAAATAATGACACAATGTAAATCCCGTGTGAATTAAAACAATAACAAACAAAAAATAAAATTGTTTATTATTCTCATGCGAAAGATATATATATCATACCTAGCAAGATTCAATGTTTCATTTTGCTGTACTTTTTCTTTTTGATTTTGCCGGAATTGTTGTTGACATTGAGAGTTTGTTTTTGGTATTTTTTTCGCAATCTGAAGTTGATTTTGGATTTTTTTCTCTTTCGATACTCTTTTTGACGCTGAACATATGATTTCACTATTATCTCTCTGTAATGCATGTAAATAGTAAATAGTAAATAGTAAACACTCGAATCACAGCTATATTAAATGAATGTAAACAGTAAATACTTGTATTAAGTTATATGATTTATTAACTTACTTTTCTAAGTTTGCATTATTTACACTTGCTGCAGTTTCTGTTTCTCGACTTTCCATTATAAAATTGCAATAATGACACAATATAAATTCCGTGTGTATTAAAACAATAACAAACAAAAAATAAGTTTAAATAATATTTACACGTGCTTAGAATTGAGGTTATACAGCTGACCGCGCACAATGCTTGCTGCTCGAATCTCGATACTCGCACGAACACACACACATACAACCGTATATAATAGAAAGAGACAAAGAGAAAGAGAGGGAAAGGGCAAGACAGCTCGTTTGCTCTATATTTTTCGTGGCGCCATCTCTTGTCCAAATATAACAGATAGGGACGCCATCTCGTATTAACAAACACAACTAGCTTACATTACAATCTTCTGTCATTTTCTGCTTTTCTGATCATCGTTACGAGATTCGTTAGGAGAATTTAACCAAAAAAACATCCAAAATAAAATTATGTCACAAGGTTCTGCTTATTTAATGGTATATTATTAAGCAAAATATAGGTTGTAATTATGTATTTATTAATTTAAGAGCTATTTTTATTGAAAAATTTATCAATTTTTTTAAAGAAAACCATGTTGTGTATACAAAATTTGGTATATTTTAGTAAATTTAAGAGGTATTGGTAATCGCTTGCTTCATAACACAGATAAGTGATTTACCAATATATTGTTGAAAAAAGGGAAATATATTTGTTGGATTTTGCTGTAGAAGGTTTGGCAATCCATAGTTTTGTTCCCTGTTTTAACTAAAAACATGTGTTTAATAAAATTTCACATTTTTCAAAAACAGTGCCCAAAAGATAGGCACACACCTTAAAATCTCATTTATTACACACAGGTTACGATTTTCTTTCAAATCCCTTTTCAAATTGAAATGACGAGTGAAAACTTTGCCACAAAGCTACAGCTTAGAATTAAAAGTACAACTAACTGTATTCACACGTATTATCACCAAATAAAAAAATATTGAATAAATATTAAGAATTAATAAACTAGGAGAAAAAATGAAGTTAAGACTAAGTTGAGATAGCAGAAAAGTCGGAGTTGAACATCCGCGAGTGCAGGAGGTGAAACAACGCACCAGTGGGGATCGCACTCGCGGTGACAGGGTGGGAGCCAAAAGCGAACGCCACAAGCCACCAAAGGAAGGTCGCCTGGAAAAGGCATGACGCTTTTTCCTTACTTGACGATTTCTGCCAGTTCACTCTACTGTAAGCCGCGTAAAAGAACTTGGTTCCAAAAAATTTTGAAATTTTGCACCATAACAGCCATTTTAACGTAGGCAGATATCTTAAGTTTGAAACGGAAATTTCATAGGAAAGCGAAAAAAACTTCGTTCAGGGCTAGTAACAGATTTTCAGGTTTGAAAGTCAGCCAGCGGTTTCCAACCTGAGAGGCGCGGACTATTGCCAGGGGAGGCACCAAAACTTTTTAAATAAAAAATCATTGTTCATACCATAATATCTATAAATAAACAAATAAACCATACTATCTATAAATAAACGAATAAACCATAATATCTATAAGGAGATGAATTTAAGTTGACAACCATCGAAAAAGGAAAATTGATAGAATTGTCATGCGATAGTTCATTAAAACAAAAGTTTCAAAATGAAATCGTAATTCAATTTTGGATGAATGTTAGTGGAGAGAGTATGGATCTTTGTATTGCAAAGCATTGCAAATGCTTCTACCGTTTGTAACGTCTTATTCATGCGAAACGGGCTTTTCGGCACTGGCTGCAATGAAAACCAAATGTCGAACCAGGTTAAGAGTCGAAAAAGAGTTAGGAGCGGCACTCTCCACATTGCCCCCAAGATTTGATAAACTTTGTGCCAGTAAACAACAACAACCCTCGCATTAAATTTTGATACGTTAGATGTAGTTTAATTAGTAATTTAATATAAAAATAAATATGCATGTTCGTATTGTTATAGCAAAATCTTGTTATTATTTTGTTAATTGTAGTTTTCAGTATTTTTTGTAATAAAGTTATTATTATTTAAAATGTGTCTATATTATTATATCTATTTAAAGATAGGGAGGCGCGGAAAAGAAATTTCTCTTTAGGGAGGCGTAGTTGCAAAAAGGTTGGAAACCGCTGAAGTCAGCTGATTGTAGTGACACTGGGCAACATGTATACGAAAAAAAAAAAAAAAAAAAAAAAAAATAGCCTCTATACGATATGCAGTTGGCTGTGGTACAGTCGATTCTTTCCAGAGAATCAGCTGATAACAGTGTGACAGTGTTTTTACATTTACCGCTCAGCTATACGAATTTCTAACCGATCAAGCTTTTTTTTTTAAATTCTCCCTAAAACCTGCTCTATAGGATGCATTCAGACATAATTCAGCTGAAAGTATAGTCCAAACGCTGCATTTCAGTAGTAGTTAATATTCCAATTTTTTTTTGTTCTACCCGAACTTTAAAAGCCGTTTTTATCAAAACTATGATTATTTAAACTCTATTTTGAAAACGCTGTACCTCCCTCCTTTTCCAACCGATCGAGCTTCTGTTTTCTTTAAATATTCCTTAAAGTCTGCTGAATAAGATGCACCCTAAAGCTAGAAATACATTTTCCCGATGTACCTTTTCCTGGGCTACATCACTGAAAACAGTGATTCCCAACCGGTGTGCCGCGGTACTTTAGGGTGCCGTGAGATCGGCCAGGGATGCCGAGAGTTTTTTTTTTTTTTTTTTTTTGGGGGGGGGGATAAACAAAAAAATATTAGTAGGATCCATTTAAAATAAATTAGTTGGTACCCGTCAAAACATGACGACTGAATAGTAAATAAATGTACTAATACGCAAATTATACTCAACACATCATTGCTAAATGTTGAAAATTATAATATTAAGAGCAGAGAAATACACTTTAAAAAATTACTATTGAACCCAATAGAAAAAAACCAGGGTTACTCAACAGCGCGAAATAAAAAAATTCCGTCAGGTTTAATTCTTATCTCCCAAACAGAATTGAAAATAAAAATGGCAGAGGGAGAGCTAGAGAGATAACAAATCGGAATAAACAAATTAACGTGTTTATGCGGCCTTGTGCTTAGTGAGTATCTAAAGCCAGTGTGATGAAGCGCTTTCGATTTTAAAGAAAAATTAAATTTTTTAGAGAGATAAAGTGATCGAAGGCTGTTTTCATCACATTTTGGTTAGAAAGTTAGGAAGCCGCCTTTGATTAGAGGACGGAACAGTCGTCTTTATGCCGTAGCCACTCGGTGGGGGTAGGTTGATTGCAGACGCAGATAAGGAGATGGCACCAGAGTTTGACGTTAAAGTAAAATACCCTATTGTAAACAAATTTATTGGGTCTGTTTGGGAGGTAGACCGCAAAACACGTGGACTGGACTTTGGGTGGTCTGTTTTGTGACGCAAGGAAGGCGTGCATGGGTTATGGGATTATCCAATCAAAGAAATGATTTTTGAAAGCTTTCCTGGACAGTTTAGGAGTCATGAGAACGCGGGGACATTGTTGTAAAAAAATAAATAAATAGAAGACTTAGAGTTTTTTTCGAAGATTCTCCTCTGCGGGCGGGCCCGGTTGACTTTTCCCAGTGCTTTAGCATTGCAGGGGGATGAAGAGATTGGTATTTCAAAATGTCGGAGACCGGTTGATCTTTCCTGGTGCCTTAGCATCGAAAGTGATGAAAAGATTGGCATTTTTAAATATTGGAGACCAGGTCGAGTCTTCGCGGAAATAAGAGTTATTTTTGATCAAGAGAATACAGACGAGGTGACAAAGAGGATGCGCCGTAATATTGGAGATCCGGACGAGTCTTCCCGGAGCTGAGAGTGATTTGGAGCAAGAGAATAGAGACGGAGTTATAGAGGGGATGCGCCTTAATAGTGGAGATCTGGTCGAGTCTTCCCGGAATTGAGCGTGACTTTGGATCAAGAGAAGTCGATGTCATCATTTTCCTGATGAGTGCCCCATCATTTTGAAAAGAGTAGAAGGATACCCACGACAGCCTAGAGACGCAGCGCACCCACTACCTAGAAGGAAAGAGCGATACCCCAAGCATAAGCAGAACTGCGACACCCGAGTCACAGTGCGACAGCATCCAATCGAGTGAATGTCAAATCATTTTTGTCTTGTTCAGACCCAACCTCGAAAATTTGAATGATTTAGTGCGGGATCAATGTTTGCTTTTTAAAATATACATTTTGAGAGAGAGTAGTTCTTTGCCTTAGGTAAAATAAATAAGTTTATGCTCCCTGAATCCAAAAGGTGTAGGTTTAATTACAAATACATGTCATTCGATATGAATTGAGGAGAAAATGCTAAAAGATTCGTAAAATGTGTAAACTGTGTACTAAGATTTGGTGATTCGGTTTTTGAGTTAAATTGTAAATAGATAAGGTTGTAAATAAATTAATTTTATTTTGTTACATTGGAGTCAGTCATCTCTGTTTTGTGTAGTTGATCTAAAGGAAGGTTTAGAAGCAAAGTTTATTTGACCTGTTCGGTTGCCAATTTGTCTTGAGCTTTGGGTTGTATTTAACCAAATAAATCTTAAAAACACAACGCACCCAAATACCTATTACTTATAAATAATTTGTACTAACCCAAATAATTTACGAATCACGCCCAAAAATAAATATTTAAGGCAGGCAACACGACAGCCAGATTTAAACATGTCACTGAGCATGCGCAGAAAGCAATTTTTAACTGTAAATTATAGCTAATTAATAGAAATTTCAGTTACAAAAACCAAATTCGACGCATCTATAGATTAAAATCGTTCGTTTAAGACCAAAATGAAATAAATGGATGCAGTAGTTTTCTTTCACGGACTGCACAAAGAATCGGCTCAACAACTTAAATGCACTCTGTCACAAAAAAAATATACATATGCACCCAGAAGAAATCGAGCTACTATCACGAAACTTGGCAGGAATGTAGCCTGGTAAGAGATATGCAAATGGTTAAAATTTCGACGCCAATGAGGCAAGGGTAAGGACGCTATGTGCATATGAGCTGCGCAGCTGGGAGAGTTTAAAAGCAGGATTGCTCGTGCCATAAGGTTATTAAAAAAATCTGCCGACTTGGATGGACGGTATTGTGACTAGAGATGCCTCTCAGACGTAATCGGTGACAGTACGAACAATTGTCGGACTTTGAGAAGGGGCGTATAGTAGGACTCAAAGAAACAGATTGGTCGAACAGGCGTATCGGCCGCCACCACGGTCGGAGCGATATTGTGAGATTTCCCCTCCTCATGGCCCAGCGGCGGAATGCGAAAAGAATAGTTCCCCCGGCCGAGGGTCACTTACAAAAGGAGTCAGTTTTCGACTCGCAAGCGAGGAGCGACTTGACAATAGCGAGGCGCCCCGATGTCTACAGCGAAGACACTATATCACAAAAGACTAACAAAGGCAGACCATCCCCCTGATGAGACGACTTAATGACCCAACGTGCGCTGAAGAAATAAAGAACAAGCACCGTTTTGCACACGGCCTAGGCGGACCAGCCTATCCGAATCAAGCTTGAGAGACGGAGGATGTTACAGATCCCGCCAGGGGAAAAAGTGTTAAAAACGGATGCAGGAGATTTTTAGAGGGGAGACGAGTTTTGAGACGAGATTTCGAAGCCTGAGTTTAGGAGTGATAGCTGATCTCCTAGCTCCAGTCACTTTGAGTGACTTCGACATTTTTGGAGGCTCAGCCCCCCTGTGTGAAGAAGACCTTTTTCTCGCTGAGAAGGGTCATTTGGAGATCAAAACTTGATCTTTAGTATTTTCGAAGCAGCTAGCTTCTTTGGTGAGAACGTGGGACGAACCGTCCACTACTCTAATAATTAGACCACACTGCGTCTGGAGTTCGAGTTCGCCTCATTCCAGCCTGTTCCGACGAGTGGAATCCATTCCCAGCAACTGAGACTTCTGCAATTAGAGTTTTATTGCCTGAAGGCCCGATCTACGATCCGTAGCGACAGATCAGCCAGCCAGCTGAACGGACAATCTTTAGCGTGCATCGCAGACTTCAAAGGACATTATTAATGTAAAGTGTATGTTCCAGAACACGACCTAATCGTGAAGTATCTAATCCAGAATCTCTAATAAATTGATATTCAGTGTAAAAAGTTCTTATTAGTAAGCTGTTTATCACTAAACATAACCGGTGTGACGCTACCTAGCGTGTCGGCTTTGACACCAAGCACGGAATATGTTACAATATGGTAGTTGCTCGGTGTTGGCAACAACGGATCACGGAAGGGATAGTATACCGTCGCGGAGGGTCAGGGCGTCCCAGGACTGGAGGCGTCCTACTGGAGGCGTGTGATCATCGGCGATGAATCCCGATTCAGTCTCAATGCTGATGACCAGCGCATACGTGTGTGGAGGCGGCCAGGCCACCGGTCCGATCCGGCATTTGTTGTCGAGAGGCATACGGCGATTATACAAGGTGTGACAGTGTGGGGAGCTACTTGTTGGGACACGCGATCACTTCTAGTCGTCCTTCAACGCACTTTGACGCCACGCAGTTACGTGGACGAGATTTTAACGCCAGTTGTACTGCCTATGCTATCAAGTCGCCCAGGTACCATTTATCAGCAAGACAACGCTCGTCCACATACTGCGCTACTCTCCAAACAATGTCTTCAGGTATATGACGTACTCCCATGGCCTGCCAGGTCACCAGACCTCTCGCCAATAGAGCACGTCTGGGACGTGCTTGGAAGACAACTGCAGCCGTCCCGGAATACTGGTGAATTAACTGCCCAGTTGCAAAGATTATGGCATGATCTTCCGCAGGAGGTCATAGGTGACCTCACTGATTCGATGCCACACCGTGTTTCGGCTTGTATAGCTGCCAGAGGTGGATTTACTATGGATTTACTACTTACTGATTCGTAACCTTTTTCATGCCATATCTTCTTAATAAAACGGTCTGTTCTTTTGAATTTGTAATCATTTGCTTATCTCCTCATACACTACATACATGTTAAGTTTCGTGATAGTAGCTAGTTTCCTTCTGGGTGCATATATTTTTTTGTGACAGAGTGTATACAGACATTAAGTTGAATGAATGACTCCCCGATCGCGACACAAAGCCATGCACTCGTTCCTGGGGGGGGGGGGAGAATGAGCTGTCCTCAGGCACACAACTGTTAGGCTCGGTATCAAACACTCGTGATCTAAGAATCCATCGAATATCTCATAAAACGGAACTCTTTAGAGCAGGGGTGTCCAACCCGCTGCCCGCGGTCCAAAGCAAGTATTAGTGCGGCCCAGAGAGAGAGAGAGCTCAAAGCGAAAAAAAAGATATTAATAGCCTGCCTCGATTTAAAAAGTAAAGCTTGCAGTTATAAGCTTCATTTTTTATCGATGGATGAAAGTACTGACGCTACTGGCACGGCTCAATTTGCCCTTTTATTAGACGTATAAATGGAGAGTTAATTGTAACTGAAGAAATGGCTTCGTTACTACCGTTAAAAGACACGACAATGTGATGAAGCGCTTTCGATTTTAAAGAAAAATTAAAATTTTTAGAGAGATAAAGTGATCGAAGGCTGTTTTCATCACATTTCGGTTAGAATGCTAGGAAGCCGCCTTTGATTAGAGGACGGAACAGTCGTCTGTACGCATCAGCCAATTTAAAAGCGGCGGTGCGCGATAGGGGGTAGGTGATTCCAGACGCAGATAAGGAGATGGCACCAGGGTTTGACATTAAAGTAAAATACCCTATTGTAAAGAATTTATTGGGCCTGTAGACCGCAAAACACGTGGACTGGACTTTGGGTGGTCTGTTGTATGACGCAATGAAGGCGTGCATGAGTTATGAGATTATCCAATCCGAGAAATGAAAATGGAGGCTAAGTGGTGGATTTTTGAAAGCTTTCCTGAATGGATTAGGAGTCACGAGAAGGCGTGGACATTGTTATAAAAAAATAAATAAATAGAAGACTTAGAGTTTTTTTTCGAGGATTCTCTGCTGCATGCGGCCCGGGTTTGCCTTCCCCCGGTGCTTAGTATCGCAGGTGATGAGAGATTGTCGATTAACTGTCGGAGACCGGTTGATTCTTCCCGGTATGCTTGTATCATGATCCCGTTTTCGAGAGAGGAGAGAATGGCTCTTTCACGATGGAGTGACGACATATAGGAGATCCGGTTGATTCTTCCCGGTATGATTGCATCATGATCCCGTTTTCGAGAGAAGAGAGAATTGCGCCTTCACGATGGAGTGACGACATATAGGAGATCCGGTTGATTCTTCCCGGTATGATTGCATCATGATCCCGTTTTCGAGAGAAGAGAGAATTGCGCCTTCACGATGGAGTGACGACATATAGAAGATCCGGTTGATTCTTCCCGGTATGCTTGCTTCATAATCCCGTTTTCGAGAGAAGTTACCAAGTCCGATGATGAGATCGTCACCCGTGTTCCAGTCCAGTTAGCATCAAACTGAGTGAGTGTTAATCATTTTGTCTTGTTCAGACCCAACATCGAAAATTTGAATGATTGAGTGCGGGATCAATGTTTATCTTTTAAATATAGATTTTGAGAGAGAGTAGTTCTTTGCCGTAGGTAAAATAAATAAATTTATGCTCCCTGAATCCAAAAGGTGTAGATTTAATTAAATACATGTCATTCGATATGAATCGAGGAGAAAATGCTAAAAGATTAGTAAAATGTGTAAACTGTGTACGAAGATTTGGTGATTCGGTTTTTGAGTTAAATTGTAAATAGATAAGGTTGTAAATAAATCAATTTTATTTTGTTACATTGGAGTCAGTCATCTTTGTTTTGTGTAGTTGATCTAAAGGAAGGTTTTAGAAGCAAAGTTTGTTTGACCTGTTCGGTTGCAAATCTGTCTATGAGCTTTGGGTTGTATTCAAGAAAATAAATAAAAAAAACACAACGCACCCAAATACCTATTAATTATAAATAATTTGTACTAACCCAAATAAATTACGAATCTCACCCAAAAAAAATAAATAATTTGAAGACAGGCAACACGACAGACAACCAAGAGAGTTTATATGAAGCAGTGAAGAAAAAATTGACGCGATTCTCATTATTGTTGCTCCTAATGCCCCCTGGCCGGAAGTCCCATACCAGGTTCATACAGGATTCGGGCTGAGTAGTGTGGCTTCGGTTTATGATAGCACCACAAGGGTAGGAGTCCGACTTTGATAGTTGCCACCACAATGTTGACCGAACAACCCCAGGGGCGACATCTGGAGGGATCGTACCTTCTCCACCCACTGACCTCATAGGTCTACGGATTTAACGTGCTTATATCCGGTCTAGACACGAAACGCTATTCTCATTAACTCTTGCCAACATATCTGGTATAGTTACAGATGGTGCCCCAGCTATGATAGGCAAAGAAAAAGAAGGACTTGTAAGATTACTAACTTGTAAGACGATGCCATTGCTCTCTTGAAAATTCTCGTTTGATGAAGTACCACTGCATAATACACAAGGAAAATTTATGCGGAAAAGGCTTTAAAAATGGACCATGTCATGCAAATAATCGTCAAAATGTGAATTTTATGAAGGCTCAGGGATTAAATCATCCCCAGTTTCAGGAATTTATTAAAAGCTTGGATGCCGAATATGGCGATATCGTATACTTTAAAGCAGCGGTTCTCAACCTGGGGGGGCACGCCCCCCTGGGGGGGCGTAGAAGAATTTCAAGGGAGGCGTGAGTTTAAGAAAAAAAAAGTAAAACTAACTGTAATTTACTGTACTCAATTTTGCGGTCACAATGTAACCGTAACGTATTTTCGACATACGAACACGAACACGATAATTGTCGTAATTGTAAAAACACAATAATTGTCGTACGTCTGGCAACACTGCAAGAGCTTGAGAACGGTTTCTCGCTCAGCCGCTTTCCCTTTGTTATTAATTTTTCGCTTGTGGATGTACTTCCTGATCATATTCAGGAACAGGCAATAGACTTAAAATGTGATTCTCAAGCAAACGGGGAATTCGAAAACATGGATGTTAAAAATTTTTTGGTTACGCTATTTTCCTATTTACCCAGAAGTTGCTTTGGAAGCTTTGAGGTTGTTAATGCAGTTTTCATCCCCATATCTCTGTGAATCTGGATTTTCAGCATTAGCATACATAAAGTCAAAATATCGAGCAAAGCTGGACGTTGAAAGTGACCTGAGGTGTTCTTTGTCACAGTTACAACCTAATATTCAAAAACTTGTCAAGGACAAACAGTGCCAGCCCTCTCATTAATGTTGTGAAAGTGACTGGTATTACATGCCAACCTCACCTAGATCCTTGATTACCTCAAATATATTTGATCTATATTTAATTCTTTGATTTCATATGTTCTAATAATAATACGTTCCAAATTAAGATGTGTAGTAATATTAAATTCTGTGTAGGAAATTATCTATTCCATATTTTCATTTAATTACCAGCTTCAGTTTCAAATTCCGATTGTACTACTTGTATTGACCACATATGGTGGTGGTGGGGAGGCGAGACTTCACATCAGTGTTCAAAGGGGGGGGGGGCACAGAGCCTGAAAGGTTGAGAACCCCTGCTTTAAACTTTAAAGCAACAAGGTGGCTCAGCGGAGAAAATATTAAAAAGTCTTAAAACGATTTTATAACCTACTTGATGAAATCAAATTGTTTATGACATTGAAAAATAACCTGTGCCAGAACTTGAAATAACTGGCATGCATATTTAGAAGGTTTTAATAGATTTGAATACCCATTTAAATGACTCAAAAACCGTCTTCAGTGTAAAAGCCAACTTATCAATCCAATGTTTCAAACCATAAACGTGTTCCATATGAAATTGAAATAATGACAAGCCCAATTAAGTGTTAACATTTTTTTTTTGCATTTCGAGACGCTGGCCAAGCATAATTCTAAAAATGGTATAAAATACGCAGCCTTAACTTTCTGATTTAGTACAAGAATTTAATAATTCTGATTTAGTACAAGAATTTAAAAATTGATTTCAGGACTTTTGGAAAAATAAACAATTGTTTTGCATCGTTGCTACTCTATTTACAGTCAATATAGATATAATGCTAGCAAATTTTAAATGGAATGCATAGAGTTGCAATCTGACATCTAACTTAAAGAGAAATTCAATCAAGTTTCTTTGTTGTACTCATAAATCATACATGCTCAGATATTAATATTAGGTATATTTTTGTGTGGCCCAAGACAATTTGTATTCTTTCAATGTGGCCCAAGGAAGCTAAAAGGTTGGACACCCCTGCTTTAGAGCGATTTCCATCGTAGTCGTCTAGTGGCATACTGCACTGAATCCCATGGCTGTTTTTGAAACTGTATAAATATATCCTATTCTAGTGCTTGTTACTTATCTCTTTCAATAAATGAATAAAATCAGCAAAGGAGTAAGTATTGATTTGAACTTACATTTGACATGTTCATGATATAAATTCCACTTTAATTTAATGTTTAAAAAATTGAAAAAATTAAAATTCTAACAGGGGTGCTCTGAGTTTGTCATGATATAAATTCCACTTTAATTTAAAGTTTAAAAAATTAAAAAACTAAAATTCTAACAAGGGTGCTCCGAGTTTGACAAATTCGGTCTGACAAACTCGGAGCACCCTTGATAGAATTTTAGTTTTTTTAAATTTTTTAATTTAATGTTTAAAAAATTGAAAAAAACTAAAATTCTAACAAGGGTGGTCCGAGTTTGTCATGATATAAATTCCACTTTAATTTAATGTTTAAAAAATTTTAAAAACTAAAATTCTAACAAGGGTGCTCCGAGTTTGTCATGATATAAATTCCATTTTAATTTAATGTTTAAAAAATTGAAAAAAACTAAAATTCTAGCAAGGGTGCTCCGAGTTTGTCATGATATAAATTCCATTTTAATTTAATGTTTAAAAAATTGAAAAAAACTAAAATTCTAACAAGGGTGCTCCGAGTTTGTCATGATATAAATTCCACTTTAATTTAATGTTTAAAAAAAATTGAAAAAAAACTAAAATTCTAACAAGGGTGCTCCGAGTTTGTCATGATATAAATTCCATTTTAATTTAATGTTTAAAAAATTGAAAAAAACTAAAATTCTAGCAAGGGTGCTCCGAGTTTGTCATGATATAAATTCCATTTCAATTTAATGTTTAAAAAATTGAAAAAAACTAAAATTCTAACAAGGGTGCTCCGAGTTTGTCATGATATAAATTCCACTTTAATTTAATGTTTAAAAAAAATTGAAAAAAAACTAAAATTCTAACAAGGGTGCTCCGAGTTTGTCATGATATAAATTCCATTTTTATTTAATGTTTAAAAAATTGAAAAAAACTAAAATTCTAACAAGGGTGCTCCGAGTTTGTCATGATATAAATTCCATTTTAATTTAATGTTTAAAAAAATTGAAAAAACTAAAATTCTAACAAGGGTGGTCCGAGTTTGTCATGATATAAATTCCACTTTAATTTAATGTTTAAAAAATTTAAAAAACTAAAATTCTAACAAGGGTGCTCCGAGTTTGTCATGATATAAATTCCATTTTAATTTAATGTTTAAAAAATTGAAAAAAACTAAAATTCTAGCAAGGGTGCTCCGAGTTTGTCATGATATAAATTCCATTTTAATTTAATGTTTAAAAAATTGAAAAAAACTAAAATTCTAACAAGGGTGCTCCGAGTTTGTCATGATATAAATTCCACTTTAATTTAATGTTTAAAAAAATTGATAAAAACTAAAATTCTAACAAGGGTGCTCCGAGTTTGTCATGATATAAATTCCACTTTAATTTAATGTTTAAAAAAAATTGAAAAAAAACTAAAATTCTAACAAGGGTGCTCCGAGTTTGTCATGATATAAATTCCATTTTAATTTAATGTTTAAAAAATTGAAAAAAACTAAAATTCTAGCAAGGGTGCTCCGAGTTTGTCATGATATAAATTCCATTTTAATTTAATGTTTAAAAAATTGAAAAAAACTAAAATTCTAACAAGGGTGCTCCGAGTTTGTCATGATATAAATTCCACTTTAATTTAATGTTTAAAAAAAATTGAAAAAAACTAAAATTCTAACAAGGGTGGTCCGAGTTTGTCATGATATAAATTCCTCTTTAATTTAATGTTTAAAAAATTTAAAAAACTAAAATTCTAACAAGGGTGCTCCGAGTTTGTCATGATATAAATTCCATTTTAATTTAATGTTTAAAAAATTGAAAAAAACTAAAATTCTAACAAGGGTGCTCCGAGTTTGTCATGATATAAATTCCACTTTAATTTAATGTTTAAAAAATTTAAAAAACTAAAATTCTAACAAGGGTGCTCCGAGTTTGTCATGATATAAATTCCATTTTAATTTAATGTTTAAAAAATTGAAAAAAACTAAAATTCTAACAGGGGTGCTCTGAGTTTGTCATGATATAAATTCCACTTTAATTTAAAGTTTAAAAAATTAAAAAACTAAAATTCTAACAAGGGTGCTCCGAGTTTGACAAATTCGGTCTGACAAACTCGGAGCACCCTTGATAGAATTTTAGTTTTTTTAAATTTTTTAATTTAATGTTTAAAAAATTTAAAAAACTAAAATTCTAACAAGGGTGCTCCGAGTTTGTCATGATATAAATTCCACTTTAATTTAATGTTTAAAAAATTTTAAAAACTAAAATTCTAACAAGGGTGCTCCGAGTTTGTCATGATATAAATTCCATTTTAATTTAATGTTTAAAAAATTGAAAAAAACTAAAATTCTAGCAAGGGTGCTCCGAGTTTGTCATGATATAAATTCCATTTTAATTTAATGTTTAAAAAATTGAAAAAAACTAAAATTCTAACAAGGGTGCTCCGAGTTTGTCATGATATAAATTCCACTTTAATTTAATGTTTAAAAAAAATTGAAAAAAAACTAAAATTCTAACAAGGGTGCTCCGAGTTTGTCATGATATAAATTCCATTTTAATTTAATGTTTAAAAAATTGAAAAAAACTAAAATTCTAGCAAGGGTGCTCCGAGTTTGTCATGATATAAATTCCATTTCAATTTAATGTTTAAAAAATTGAAAAAAACTAAAATTCTAACAAGGGTGCTCCGAGTTTGTCATGATATAAATTCCACTTTAATTTAATGTTTAAAAAAAATTGAAAAAAACTAAAATTCTAACAAGGGTGGTCCGAGTTTGTCATGATATAAATTCCACTTTAATTTAATGTTTAAAAAATTTAAAAAACTAAAATTCTAACAAGGGTGCTCCGAGTTTGTCATGATATAAATTCCATTTTAATTTAATGTTTAAAAAATTGAAAAAAACTAAAATTCTAGCAAGGGTGCTCCGAGATTGTCATGATATAAATTCCATTTTAATTTAATGTTTAAAAAATTGAAAAAAACTAAAATTCTAACAAGGGTGCTCCGAGTTTGTCATGATATAAATTCCATTTTAATTTAATGTTTAAAAAATTGAAAAAAACTAAAATTCTAACAAGGGTGCTCCGAGTTTGTCATGATATAAATTCCACATTAATTTAATGTTTAAAAAAAATTGAAAAAAACTAAAATTCTAACAAGGGTGCTCCGAGTTTGTCATGATATAAATTCCATTTTTATTTAATGTTTAAAAAATTGAAAAAACTAAAATTCTAACAAGGGTGGTCCGAGTTTGTCATGATATAAATTCCACTTTAATTTAATGTTTAAAAAATTTAAAAAACTAAAATTCTAACAAGGGTGCTCCGAGTTTGTCATGATATAAATTCCATTTTAATTTAATGTTTAAAAAATTGAAAAAAACTAAAATTCTATCAAGGGTGCTCCGAGTTTGTCATGATATAAATTCCATTTTAATTTAATGTTTAAAAAATTGAAAAAAACTAAAATTCTAACAAGGGTGCTCCGAGTTTGTCATGATATAAATTCCATTTTAATTTAATGTTTAAAAAATTGAAAAAAACTAAAATTCTAACAAGGGTGCTCCGAGTTTGTCATGATATAAATTCCACTTTAATTTAATGTTTAAAAAAAATTGAAAAAAAACTAAAATTCTAACAAGGGTGCTCCGAGTTTGTCATGATATAAATTCCATTTTAATTTAATGTTTAAAAAATTGAAAAAAACTAAAATTCTAACAAGGGTGCTCCGAGTTTGTCATGATATAAATTCCACTTTAATTTAATGTTTAAAAAAAATTGAAAAAAACTAAAATTCTAACAAGGGTGGTCCGAGTTTGTCATGATATAAATTCCACTTTAATTTAATGTTTAAAAAATTTAAAAAACTAAAATTCTAACAAGGGTGCTCCGAGTTTGTCATGATATAAATTCCATTTTAATTTAATGTTTAAAAAATTGAAAAAAACTAAAATTCTAGCAAGGGTGCTCCGAGTTTGTCATGATATAAATTCCATTTTAATGTAATGTTTAAAAAATTGAAAAAAACTAAAATTCTAACAAGGGTGCTCCGAGTTTGTCATGATATAAATTCCACTTTAATTTAATGTTTAAAAAAATTGATAAAAACTAAAATTCTAACAAGGGTGCTCCGAGTTTGTCATGATATAAATTCCATTTTAATTTAATGTTTAAAAAATTGAAAAAAACTAAAATTCTAACAAGGGTGCTCCGAGTTTGTCATGATATAAATTCCACTTTAATTTAATGTTTAAAAAAAATTGAAAAAAAACTAAAATTCTAACAAGGGTGCTCCGAGTTTGTCATGATATAAATTCCACTTTAATTTAATGTTTAAAAAAAATTGAAAAAAAACTAAAATTCTAACAAGGGTGCTCCGAGTTTGTCATGATATAAATTCCATTTTAATTTAATGTTTAAAAAATTGAAAAAAACTAAAATTCTAACAAGGGTGCTCCGAGTTTGTCATGATATAAATTCCACTTTAATTTAATGTTTAAAAAAAATTGAAAAAACTAAAATTCTAACAAGGGTGCTCCGAGTTTGTCATGATATAAATTCCATTTTAATTTAATGTTTAAAAAATTGAAAAAAACTAAAATTCTAACAAGGGTGCTCCGAGTTTGTCATGATATAAATTCCACTTTAATTTAATGTTTAAAAATAATTGAAAAAAACTAAAATTCTAACAAGGGTGCTCCGAGTTTGTCATGATATAAATTCCATTTTAATTTAATGTTTAAAAAATTGAAAAAAACTAAAATTCTAACAAGGGTGCTCCGAGTTTGTCATGACATAAATTCCATTTTAATTTAATGTTTAAAAAATTGAAAAAAACTAAAATTCTAACAAGGGTGCTCCGAGTTTGTCATGATATAAATTCCACTTTAATTTAATGTTTAAAAAAAATTGAAAAAAACTAAAATTCTAACAAGGGTGCTCCGAGTTTGTCATGATATAAATTCCATTTTAATTTAATGTTTAAAAAATTGAAAAAAACTAAAATTCTAACAAGGGTGCTCCGAGTTTGTCATGATATAAATTCCACTTTAATTTAATGTTTAAAAAAAATTGAAAAAAAACTAAAATTCTAACAAGGGTGCTCCGAGTTTGTCATGATATAAATTCCATTTTAATTTAATGTTTAAAAAATTGAAAAAAACTAAAATTCTAACAAGGGTGCTCCGAGTTTGTCATGATATAAATTCCACTTTAATTTAATGTTTAAAAAAAATTGAAAAAAAAACTAAAATTCTAACAAGGGTGCTCCGAGTTTGTCATGATATAAATTCCATTTTAATTTAATGTTTAAAAAATTGAAAAAAACTAAAATTCTAACAAGGGTGCTCCGAGTTTGTCATGATATAAATTCCACTTTAATTTAATGTTTAAAAAAAATTGAAAAAAACTAAAATTCTAACAAGGGTGCTCCGAGTTTGTCATGATATAAATTCCACTTTAATTTAATGTTTAAAAAATTGAAAAAAACTAAAATTCTAACAAAGGTGCTCCGAGTTTGTCATGATATAAATTCCACTTTAATTTAATGTTTAAAAAAAATTGAAAAAAACTAAAATTCTAACAAGGGTGCTCCGAGTTTGTCATGATATAAATTCCATTTTAATTTAATGTTTAAAAAATTGAAAAAAACTAAAATTCTAACAAGGGTGCTCCGAGTTTGTCATGATATAAATTCCACTTTAATTTAATGTTTAAAAAAAATTGAAAAAAACTAAAATTCTAACAAGGGTGCTCCGAGTTTGTCATGATATAAATTCCACTTTAATTTAATGTTTAAAAAATTGAAAAAAACTAAAATTCTAACAAGGGTGCTCCGAGTTTGTCATGATATAAATTCCACTTTAATTTAATGTTTAAAAAATTGAAAAAAATTAATATTCTAACAAGGGTGCTCCGAGTTTCTTATTTCATTCCCGAAGGGGGCCGCAAACGCAACAAAAAGGTTGGGAATCCCTTACATGTAAAACTGTACGTGTGTATGTGAAAGAGAAGGAAGTAAGGGCCATCAGTGTCCGCAAGCCAATCGGCCCGTACACGACAATCTGTCCGATGCAAGTGACAGAGGCGATTGTTTCTCCGATGACACCGGATCCCCTTATTACGGATATCGGGCCGTGGAAGCGAGAAGGAAGTGAGCGCGCAACGAGGAAGAAAAAGGGGGACTCGTAATGACGATAACACAACGGGAGAGCAGTCCCTCGCTTTCTCGCTCTCTCTCTCTAAAATTAGAGTGAGCGTCCGAAGAAGCTCCTACGCCCACAGTCGGTGTGCTCAGAGGAGCCAGTCCCCCTTCCCCAGCGGAGCGAAAGCCCACACTCCCGGGACGACTGCCAACTGTGGGAAGGAAGATGCGAGACGCTGATGGTGCGAGAAGATTCATTTGCTGAGGCGCGCGGTGACAGGACCGGACCCGGGACAATGGCCTACTACGGGACATACGTGAGTGTTCGCTTTTTTTTTTTTTTTTTTTTTTGCAGTGCCCCTGCGACATGGCCGGATTGGATTGTACTCATCCGGCAGTGCGTAGGGTCACAGGTGTACATGTTCTTGTTAACTCGCGTGGAATTGTTTATAATGTTGTGTTTACATGCATAAAACGTGCACGTGGATATTATTTATATATAAACAAAACAACCCTCAATACCACGGGCGGCCAACATGCGGCTCGAGAGCTGCATACGACTCTTCGTCACTTTATGGCTCTTTTCGCTTTTTTTTTCTTTCTTTGTTATGGTTCATTGATCATTTTTTTCAAACATTTTTGACAAGACTGATTCATAAACTTTTCTCAGCATTTTTTCTCTTTATAAATTCTCTTATTTCACACTTTCTGCCCTAGTTGTAATCAGCATTTAACTGAATTTATACGAAAGGCAACAACTCAGTATAGTCCAGATTTGAATAATTTGGCAAAACAATTGAAAGAAAAATGATTCCTAATGATTAAAACGATTTAAGAATTAGAATTAAGGTCAGAATTTATGGTGATGAATTTATGGTTTTTTTAGTTTTGAATAGCATCGAAGTCTAGAGATTAGACAGTTCAGATTAAATCCTTTCAGTATAGAGGTAATGTTGGTACTACTGAAGAAGAGACATAAGTGATAAATTTTCCAACAGTTGTTTTCACCTTGATTTTTTTGCTAAACTTACGATATGTCATTCTTTGTTCAATTATTATAGCTCTTTGTACAAATTGATATACATAAAATTGAGCATAAAATTGTTTTGTATTAAAATGATAAATGACAAAAATTGATAAGAATATCTATAATATATGCGCAGGTCGTTAGGTATAAGTGTGAAAAATTATCGTAACTAACAATTCAAAAGTTTTTTTTCGTTTGCATTAAAAGCAATCAGAAATTTTCTGAAAACTTTGAGTGGACCATTTAAAAGCCGATTTTTTTTTTCTCTATTAATTGCTGTGCATCATTTTGTAAGTATCCTTTTCCCTACTGCCACGTAGCTGTGTTTTCTAGACAGCTATTTTCAGGAAACGATTTCTTTTTCACCCTCAAGGAAGTTGCCTTAAAGCAAAAAGAGATAGATGAGAGAGAGAGAGAGAGAGAGAGAGAGATTCTTACGAAATCTGCCACATGAAATCCGAAATTTTTTATGTGCGATAAATTGTGAAATTCCTCCTATAAAGTGTGTGCGTGTGTGGGGTGGTGTTGGGTGATTTCGAAGAAATAATTCTCTTTAATAAACTTAAATTTTTCTTTTCGTATTAAAATACCTATAAACAATTCTAAGTTAAGGCTGTTGTTTACTAACCTTACTGCTACATGAATGCTGGTAATCCAATAAAAATTGTATTTTCAGATAGCGTGAACTTTTCTTGACTTTTCAACATGATTTATTTTATAAATGTCGTCCTCCAAAGGAATTGATGAGCGTTTAAAACACACTACACCAGATTTTGACCTCGAATAATTTAAATTTTAAAATTGTATTTGCATTTTTTTTAAAACGAAAAATGCCCCAGTGTGTAAAATTTTTTTTCACTATTACAGAGTACAATTAAAAAAAAAGTTCAAATCCAAGTCGGCAATCCTTGGACACATTTTCTCCGTAGGTTAACATTGAGGTGAGCGAATCCAATAGGGCTAGTACACAGCAGCTTTAAACCCTGTTTACCACCGTCCTGCAGGACCTCATGAATTATTGTTATTTCGTAGTTGCTTAAGCACGATTTCTTTTTCTTCATTTTGATTTAATTATTTTTGAAAGTGTTTGAAATAGAACAACTATTGATCTATTCGAAGGATTTTTTGTACCTATATAAAGATCAGATATTAGTTAACATTTGTCTGTTAAAGCTATTTCTTTGTGTTACAGATATTTATAAAATGGATTTAAATTTTATAATATACAATTCCAAAAAGTATTATTCTGTTAAGCAGTTATTTGTCATTTCGTAACATGAACTGTGGAATTTAAATGTCTTATCTAGAACGGTGTTAAAAGAAAAAGAACATCACCTTAGAATAGGGGTCTTCAACCTTTCACGTTCAAGGGCCGAGTTCGTTAAATTCCGCCGGCCACACATCTGTGAAATAAGTAGCATAGGCAGAGGGGAAAATGTATTATTTGCAACCGAGCTACAGCCTTTGAGATGATTGCTTGATTTGCTTTTTACAGCATGATGATGAAGGATTCATTCCTTCAAAATACGTCACTGAAGTTGTGTGTGTACGGTGTGTTTTAAATAGTATTTTGTACCTTTATAACTAGTATTAATTAAAAAATATTTTTATTTATTATTTTCTAGAAAAAAAAGGAGTTGAATCAATGTATTTTTACTTTATATTGCATGAAACAGAATGAATGCAGGAATATAGGACATAACATTTTAAAATCAAATGGCAATAAAACACTTACATTTTTGGAAGGATGAATATCACTTGAATGTTAATGAGAATTTGAAATTGATTTTGCTTAACTAAAGCTTCAATATCAGGATGAATCTGGGTTGTTGAGATTCACTCGTATAGCCTATCTGCCGTGAGATACTTTTCACCCTGCACTCTTGATTTTTTTTGACGGAGAGAATTTGTCGTTCTATGGGTTTTTTCGAACTTTCGTTGTGCCTAATCGAAATGTTTCGGCGGGCCACTAAAATACCGTCGGCGGGCTACGGGTTGAAGACCCCTACCTTAGAATTTCTCATTTCTAGCTCATTTTCCTTAATATACGTTACATTATTTATTAGTATCACGAGGCCCGAGGAAGCCTATCGGTTCGCCTGTCGGCTTTCGGCAACGGGGGTGCTCGGATCGAATTTCGACAGACGCCGTTAAATACCTTCGTGTCTAGGCCAGATATGGGCACGTTAAATCCGTAGACCGGGAAGTCCTCAGATGAGGTCAGTGTGTGGGGAAGGTACGATCTCCCCAGATATCGCCCTTTGGATTGCTCTTTCAAAGTTGTGGTGGCACCTAGCCAAGCCGGATTCCGACCCTCGTGGTACTATTATGAACCGGAGCCGCACTCCTCAACCCGAAACCTATATGGATCTGGTTTTGCACTTCCGGCCAGGGGGCATTAGGAGCAACAACATCAACAACCCCTATCATGAACAAAAATAATTAAAAAATATGTGTCTATGTTGAACTGAACCCGTTGCGACTGAATTTCTTTCTGCTCCTTGAAATACACAGAATTGAATATTAAAGTCGGGTTGCCAACACGAGCCTTTGAACCCTCCCTTCAGCGCACATCCTTGCGTCCAGTTGTGCAGAGGTAGGGTACTATTCAACAAGGGTGGGACTTATGTGGTTCGATGATTAAATCCCCTTTCTCCACACGTCGGCAGATGGTTTATTGCTGGTTAGGAGCACGACGGTTAGCTTTTGCTACACTAGGGCTGATTTTAGACCTGGACTTAGGTCTAATCAGATCTGATTCTGAACGGCTACAAACAGCTATACCTAGAGGGGAACTCGAATCCACAAACTTGGGTATCGAATGACAGAGACATAGACATCCGACCATCCTCCCGTCGCGTTAACTGAAGGAAAGTTAACACTCAAAGGGTTTGTTTTCAACTGTCAAGGGTTTATATTCAGTATCGGCTAATGGCATATTCACATGGTATAGTTTTGATCCACTTGATTTAATGCAAAGTACTACGATTCCTGCCAATTATCTTTCACTCGTAAGAGATCTTTACCTCTTATTAACATATTTTCATACAAACTATACACATTTCAACAGGATTCATTGAGCTAATGTCCTCCAGAAGTTTCAGGAATATGATCGAAAAGTAACTTGCTTGCCTTGACCATGCCAATCCCCAGACTAAAACTCTGTTGAACATTTATGGGACTTCTAAGAGCGAACAGCCTAGTCATTTTTACACCTTTTCTGGAACATAGCTGAATTGATTCAATTTCCGACGTACGAATAGAGCGAAATTCTTCCTGTTGAGTTCCAAGCTCTTGCTGAATCCCGTACTTCAAGAATACAGGTTGTTGTACTACATGCCCATGGCTGACCAACGCTATAGTAATAAATAATTACAAGATAAAAAGAACTTTTTATATACCATGTTTTTAAATTTTCTGTTGAATCATTGACAAAAACTTGACACTTCTATGTATTAATAAATACTTTTTTGAAATTTTTTTGATGAATTATCCCATCAACTTGAAAGAAAATGAAGTTAATTGGAAGTTAACTTGCGTTTAACTTTTCGTTCCTGTCCCGGCCGATAGATGGCTGCACCAGTCTACAAAACCAAATTAACTGAAAGTTAATTCAAATCTGCTTGAAGATGGCTAAAAGTATCAAAAGAAGGCATTGTCATCGTGTTCTGAGCTATTCTAAAAGTTTCAAATGTCTAGCTAGTCGGGAAGTTAGTTGAAAATCGATTGCAAGATTTGTACTGAACAGACACACACACACACACAAGAAAGCGAGTTAATAAAAACATGGTAAAAAAGGTCCGTTTTTTCGTGGATAAAACTCGAGTAATAATGTATCATCAAATCATAAAATAACTTTTTTTCTCTTAGCTATAAATTTTATGCGTGGCTTTAGCGTTAGTAAACATGACGAAAGTTTAGGTAGAAAAAAGTTGTACAAATACTAGTAACTATTCCTCATCAATATCCCTGTAATTAATGTAGAAAGTGTTCAAAATTTGGAAATATTAAAGAAAGAATACGTCGGTGGGTGAGATCACTTACGAATACACATGCTCTAGCTTTGACCTAAGCTGCCAACTCTCCTATTAAAATGGTTAGCTCCGAGAAGTATTGGAGATAGAAATTTCAGCTCTTCATTTTATTTATGTGTTAATGCAATGCTTCTATCTATTCTTATTGTGCCTTAGCTTGCACTTCCTTTTCACACACATTTTGCATCCCGTCTTGCAGGGATGGAAACTTTCTGAACTAAGTCAATGAACGCTATTAAAATAATCTGTTGTTCGGTGGCTGCATATTACACGAGGGTGAAAAAACAATTACCGACGTCAGCTGTGACCCTGATCGAACATACAAAATTTTTTCTCCCAAACTTTTTCACGGCTAGATTTTTCTCCTTTCCCTGTCTTCCTCCTGTGTGTTTTGTATCGGCGGGTCCGAACGCGGCAAAGCGAGGTATCTAGTTTCAGGGTTGGGGCCTAAATCGAAAACAAAGAAAATCATTTTGTCATGCGAGGATCGGGCGTTTTTCGCTCGCAGCTGGTTGTTGGAAACGTACGCTCGTCTGAGATACAGTGCCGTATTAAAAATGAAAGTTAAAGCCCTCCAAATGATTGTTAACGCTTAATTTTATCAATTGTACACCTCAAACTAAATAGTAGGGCCTGTTTAAGAGTAACCCACAGCTTCTTAAAATTCTTACAATCAAGAATTGTTGCTTCTCCAAAAAAGAATCCCGTCACAAACAAAATATCGTAACTCAACGTTCCGGATGCAATGTGAACAGGTCTTAAGACATTGTTCACATTGCATCCTCAACGTTGCGTTGGGTTACTATGTTCGCTGCTTCTAGATTGTCGATATGACTTGTGATTGGTTTGACGTATCACGGGGTCAATGAATTGAGATCTGTGATTAGTTAACAATTTTAGCGCTGACGCAACGTTACATTCCGGATTCAGTGTAAACAGGCTATAAGTCTCATGTGCTGCGATAATTTTTACGAGACTTCACATCCAGGCAAGGTGGATTACCAATGGGCCACATTACTGTGGTTATTATGATTGTTTATGAAATAAAACTTATAGAGAATAGCTACTTCTACCCAGACTTGGGTGTATATAATTTGAAGTGGCACTCTAAATTAATTAGATTCAAACACAGATCTAAATTGATAAACATGTTTATTTAAATATTTGCACATATAGATTTTGCTTTTCAACAATAAGCATACGTACTACTAGTACGAGATATATATTAGCATTCAAGAAAAATACACTTTACAATACTCACAAACTAGAAAGTCAAACCAGCAGTGCTGCTACGTAAACTTTGGGCCTAACGAGAACTCGAGTAGGTTAGCATCTAGATCTGCTGCTCTCAAACTCCTTTCACTTCCTTAACACTTCGTCGACACTTCGTAGCTCCCTCTCACTTCTAGCTGCTTGGTATTTATACCGACCGCGTATGCCGAAATTAGCATATCTCTAGCGGCTTCTTTAATTTATTCACTTAAAAGTTCGATTCTTGTGAATCGAATCTTATGTAAACCTTACAAACTTAACAGTTTTTAGTCCAACAGAAATTATTATGAAGGAGGAAACGATACCTCAAGTGCTATTAAAACAAGGCTTATATTTCAAACTATGAACTAGCTGGATTATTTTATGGAACAATTCATAGATAAATTATCCAAATACCCTAAATGTCTTGCCCATGGCGACTTGCCGTTAGCCCAAGCCCCAATCGCGGTTCACCGCTGTTAATGACGACAAAACTGCTCTACGACTGATGTATGAATATGGAAGCGATAAATGTTTGATTTGATTACAGTATTTAGGCGTGAAACGATAGGTAAATAAACTTGAGATTGAGAGAACAGAAAATAAATTGAATAAAACTAAATGATTACAACTGAGCCTTGTTTTTATGTGACCTGAACTTGGAGTGGTTATTCTGCTCGATTTCTTATCCAAAGAAGAAGTTTCCTCATCCCTTTACCTCCTAACATAGCAGGGAAAAATTGGGTACTTTTACTCTTGAAAGGTACTCCTCTGGAAAGACACCTTAGTCTTATATCTACCTCCCGTCAATCCAAAATATTACACCTTCCTTCCCGTGGGTATGCGGTACTGCAAGCTGAATGACCAGTAGCGCGGCGGCAATCCGCTCTACACCCAACCAGGCCCAACGTACCAGGTCCAACGTAGCTTCTGCTCCCGGTCCCTATTTGGAAAGCCAGCAGCTTTGTCATTCGTAGCGAGGAATTTTAGAAATTTTATGGGTTTCAGAAATATTAGAATGGAAAAATGGTTCAATGCTTCCATTTCTTCAACCAGCATATCGAGATACGCATCTGCATGTTTTACACACTTCGTTTGGTCGTTATTCTGAATAATTTTTACATCTGTTAACGCAATTTTCTTTTAGACATATTTTTAATTTTCCTAATCTAATAGGTCAAATCGGCTTAAAGCCGATCCTGCCCTTTAAAGTGTTATGATGTCTACATTAATGACCTCTTCTAATGAAAAATCACATGCAACTAATTTTTTCAACACTTTATAAAATTTTCCCATTTTCCGCAATTTATTTACGGAAATATTTCGTCAAACTCTAATTTCATCTTCTGTGAAATATCTTCTTATAACTTGGTTTTTGTTAGCCATATTTTTGGCCAGTTTAAAAATTAAATGAAAACGTGAAAAATGTTTTGCTTAGTTGCAAGTTTATAACTTGGAAAATAGACATAAGAAATCAGCGTTTAAACGTTTCAGATTATACAGCAAATTACGGCAGTTAATATTCCAATAGGTATAGTGTTGAAAATTTCCTTTAACTGCAGATGTGTATCCCTCCTCACTTGTCTCTTGTAAACACTGCCTTTCCTTAGGGTAAACCATTATCCATCGGCAGAAAGAAACACCCGTTCGAATTTTTCTTGGGGCAAATACCGTTATTTGGCGAAAAGTGGGGAATGTTTGATGACAATCTCCTCCTCTCCCGTTGGCCGTCGCTTTTGACACTTTCCAACCCTCATGAAACAAGTAATGTATAAAAAAAAATTTTTTAAGTCAATTCCTACTTAGGTCAACAAAGAAAAATTTGAGTGTGAACTAATTGTAGGAATTGAAAAAAAGGTTTGCCTGCCAGAACCTTGCCTACTGTGCGAGATTAGGAGGGGGGAAAGAGAGAGAAAAAGTTTGTCAGGTTGGGGATTCGATCTCGCAACCTACAGGACGGGAGGAGCCCGCGATACCGCAGTGCTACCGTTTACACAGTAACAAGAGGGAAATTACTATTCAAGAGCAAGAGAAGCTCTAGGTCTAAAACTAAAATTGATTAATTAAATTTAATTAATGAATTACTATTTGAAAAAAACTGTATTAACATCAAGTGTCATCCACTACAAGTTTAAAAAAATGTATTTGAACTTGAGTGGATGAATAAAAAGTACTTTTATTAACGATTGAAAATTTGAACAAGATATATATAGAGAGAGAGTGTGAACTAATAGTAGGAATTGAAAAAGAACTGCTCTCGAGTGACCTTTTTCTGAGGGATCTTCTCTTCGGAGGAGACCAATATCCACCGCGTGCCCTCAATATCCACTTTTTCCTAATGCTCTACAGGGCAGCCACCATGCGTAGATGTATCGACACCCAGACTTATTTAAGTAAACTTTATTGAAATGACGCAGAATACCCTTTACAAATCAATCTTAACGTTACAATGTGTAGAGCTCTTGCTACACAAACAAGCTATATAAGTTATACAGTTAACAATTATAAAGATATACAGAGTCATAAACAAACAATAAATCATCACTACGATACAATATAGAACACACGAAGTTACTTAACCATATTTACAAAGAAAGATATACTAACATACTACAGTTCCATTATGATATTATATTTACAAAGAGAATAAATAAAATACAAGCACATTTCAATAAATATATCTTGCTATTCCCATAACTAAATTATTAACAAATTTATATGAATCAGCACTAACGTCCTATAAATAATTTTACAGGGCACAACCTAAAATGTAATACAAAGCATATGACAAATTTATATGAGGGGATCGAGGTAGCCTAGTGGTAGCGCGTCGGCTTTTGGTGCTGAGCTTGCTCGGATCGAATTCCGACAATCACCATTAAATACCTCAGTGTCTAGACCGGATATGGGCACGTTCAATCCTTAGACCGGGAAGTCCCTCTATGAAGTCAGAGAGGGGAGAGAGTACGATCCCCCTAGATGTCACCCCTGGGGGTGCTCGGTCAAAATTGCTGTGGTACCTGGCGAAATTGGACTTCGATCCCTGTGGTACCATTACAAACCGGAGTCGCACCCCTCAGCCCGCTAGCCTATATGGATCTGGTTTGGAATAAATTCCGGCCAGAGAGCATTAGAATCAACAACAACATCAAATTTATATGATTCAGCACTAAAGCCCAGTAAAAGATTATGCATCCGGCATACTAAAAACGTGCGAGTTGCGCGCTTTAAATAAAATCTCGGTGTCTTTTAACTCCAGCGAGGCTGTTGCACCTTGCCCATTGTGTCGCAAAGTACCGAAATGGCTCGTTGTTCTTGAAACTGGCGGTGGGAGGCATTTCATGTATTTTACAAACAACTGGGGACGACAACATTTGAGTTTTGGCAAATACCGCCTAATTGTTTCGTTCAAAGATTTTAGACAGATAGCGCCAGTCTGAACGTTTCTTGGCATAATTCGCTCCAAATAAATGAGATAAGTCATTTGCAACACTATTAAGCTATCGATAAATTATGCTGGTTTCGGAGTCAATGAGTCTGCAGTTGTTTAGGACTTTCATCCCGAACCATTTCATGAGATGTTCATAGAAGGAAGAAAAAAAAGGAAGGAAATAAAGCTAATTTTAGAGCCCTCTTTTGCTTACCTCGTACGCAGATTTGGGGTCGTTGCTCATAATGGGAATTCTACATTAGTCACTAGAATTTATTCTGCGAAAACTGTATTGCAAAATTTGCTCGAACTACAGAAATAATCGAGTGAAAAACATTGTTCTGCCTCTAAGCTGTCATTTCTCTTGTGTAATAAACATTCTTGGCATCCTTTGAAGGGGATCAGTGGCATTAAGTCATTTACAACGGGAAATTATGCAGGCTTCTGCGCATTTTATGCGGGTAAATCAAGAAAGTTATAACATGACTTTCAGATAAGTATTTATCTGGAGTGACAGTGTCTGATAAGAAGACCGAATGAAAATATTCCCTTCAACTTTGTTAAAAGAAAAGTTATGTGGTCGCGGGTAGCATTATTTTGGTAATCTCAATTAGTTACCAAATAGTAATAACTATTTAAGTTCTTTTCTACGATCTGTCAGATGTTTTAAAATCTGTTTAGACCAGTGGTTCCTAACCGGTGGTCCGCGGACCACTGGTAGTTCGGGAGAACTCAAGAAGTGGCCCACGAGGTCAACAAGGAAAAAAAATTGATTTAATCGTTTCAAAACGACCGCGAATTTTAACATTTTTTTAAAACTGGAAGCAAAAAATTTTCAGTTCCCAATTTTTTGTTCAAATTCTAAAAGTTTCTGTATGTCTTCCGCTTTCTGACGTTTTGAGTATGAACAAATCCTTGTCCTGCTTAAAAATTTCTAATATACACTACTGGCCACCCAAATTGCAACACCAAGAAAGACAAGAGATATCACAACAAAATTTATTTTGTAGATAACATGTTGACCAAGTATCAAATGATTAAATTTATAGACTTCTGTGAAGTGTGGTTCCTGCCAAAATCAGTAGCCAGAGTAGCCGCCATTGTTGGAGATCACCGCTGCCACACGCCTCGGCATTGATTCAAAGATACTTTGGATGAGTTCTTGGGGTACAGCAGACCAAGCAGCTTCCACACGTTGCCAAAGTTGATCTGCTGTGGCAGCTGGGGATGGAATCTGGGTCAATCGTAGAGCAACCATGGACCACATGTTTTCTATCGCCGAAAGATCCGGAGAGCGAGGCGGCCAGGGAAGCAATTCAATCTGGCTATTGACGAAGAACCGTTGGACAATGCGTGCCACGTGTGGTCGCGCATTATCCTGTTGAAATATGGCTGTGGGCAAGCCCTGAAGGTAAAGAAGGACAACTGGCTGCAACACCTCGGACATGTAGCGCTGGCTGTTTAAAGTACCGGCAATGCGTACTAGAGGTGTGCGAGAGTGATATCCAATACCGCCCCATACCATAATACCCGGTGCATGACCAGTGTGGCGGTGCATAACGCAGCTGTTCAGCATCCTCTCTTCACGGTGTCTCCAGACTCGAATGCGACCATCGTGGTGTTGCAGACAGAAGCGTGACTCGTCAGTAAAGAAAATTTCATTCCATTCTGCCGTCCACATCCTTCTGTCATCGCACCATTGGCGGCGGAGACGTCTGTGGTTCTGCGTTAAGGGTAGACAAAGCAATGGACGTCTTGCGGACAGACCACTCTGCTGTAAACGGCGTCGAATGGTACGATGTTTACAGCAGACATTGGATGATGCGTTACAGACTGCATGTGCTGTGCTATGGTTCGTGATGTGACTGAGCGATCCGTCACTGCCATGTGCACAATTTGCCTGTCATCACGTGAAGTGGTGCGCTGAGGTGGATGCGATCGAACACGCCGGTCCGTCGTACCCTCCTGCATCCAACGATCACATATCCGCATTACAGTTGTTTGGTTTCGTCCAACACGACTACCGATTTCCCTGAAAGATAATCCACAATCTCGGTAGGCCACTATCCTTCCTCTGTCGAACTCGGATACTTGATCAAAAGATGATCGCTGTTTTCGACGAGGCATAATTGATCGTTTTTTTGAAAAAACCACAAGAAAAACACAATTGCCGAACTTGAAATCGTCGAAATCTCCAAGCCTTAAATAGCGCTTTGAAGTGGCGCCACAGGCACGCGTGATGTGCGTCTGCGCTGAAATTCTAATCATTTGCATATCTCACCTCCACTAATGCATGTTGTAAATTTCATGTTATTTGCATGTTTCCTTCAGGGTGTTGCATTTAAAGTGGCCAGCAGTGTATTTTCTGTGACGCGGATTCGCAGCGTCACGGCCATTTCGCGGTATCACAGCCATTTTACATCTAGTAAAGCCAATGCGAGCTGAAAAATCTCGTTCATTATTATGTGTTCGTAGGCTTTTATGATTGCTATTAAGTTTACTTTGACGTTCAATTTGTTATTGTTATTACGTTTATTTGTAACTTTAAAAAAAAAGTTGTTCTCACAAATAGTTTATTTATTCAGAAAATAAAATTAATTTTTGCCTCTAAAACAGTGATTTCCAACCATAGAAGTCTGCGGACCACTAAGCCAGAGGCCGTCTGTACACGGAGCAACTCAAAAGAAACTGATAACTGACTCAAATCACAAACCAGTCCGTGATGAGTCGCAACCTATGTATTTGAATGGAGCCACGCACACGGCGCAACTGGTTACAAACCCGTCGGACGGGTAGAAACTAAACCATGTGCCGATTTGAGAAGGGGAACCTTCCGGGGGGTACAGAATATCCCTCAGGCAACAGGGATATAGGATTAATGTACTCACATTCTAACGTATCATATTCTAATAATAAAATAATTATGTTACACTTTTAAGAAATTTTAATTCAACTCCTGATAGTCATCGGATATATTCAGCTCATCTAGTTCAATGAACATTTCTTCAAAATTCCCATTTATTTGGCAACTTTTTTATACGTGGTGCCGGACCACTTCAGAGGCTCTCGCGGACCACCGGTAGGGAACCACTGCTCTAAAAGGATCCGTTGGGAGAGTTTCCATAACGATTTTTTTTGACAAGTTGTCCCTAATCAACAAAAGTTTAGGAACCACTGATTTAAGCGAAAGATAAATATATCTTTATTTTTTATTTTTGCATGAATACGCAGCCTATAAAAACTGTACTTTACAATTTTTATTATTTATACATTATCCTCTATTATTATTTTTTATTTTTATACATAAACTATTTCATTTTTTTGTGATTTTGGCGTTTCCTAATAAATTGAGGTGGACCAAATGGGTGAAATTCTCGTTGTCCCGACTTTACGGTGGTGCGGATGATACACATTAAGCAGAAGGTGCTCTTTGATTAATCTTTGATTTGAATTTCTATCCTTTCCTGGGCTAGCGCTATTCGGTACTGAAGTAGAAGACATAAGCAGTGTTTCAAGACAAGGTTATGTCACGTTCTTAGCAGGAGTTGTTGTAAATTGAAATTATATATATTTGTTTTTGGCGTACTGGTAGCGCCACCTGGCTGCTTAGAGGTGTGCGCGAAGCAGTGTGATTAGTTCGTACTCTTGAACGAATAAAAAGCCTGACGCTTGAATTCTTGGTTGTAATATATTTCTTGAATTTATTCAGGAGTATTAAATGCATTTTCGACTTGCGATTGCATTATAGGGACTTTATCCCCTATCGTGAGTCGAGGAGATCCAGTGTACTATTTACAAAAATAGCAGATCACAGACATACATAAAGCCTTTCGTCAAATGGACTGTTTGTTTTGAAAGTGGTGTAAGTCCATTTTTTTTTAAAAAAGTGAGATATCACATAATTTTTGAATAATTTAGTGTAAGCTTTTTAGTTATTGCTAGTTAATATTATTTAATATCTTAAAAAATCCCAATGCTTTGTTCAATTTAAAATCGGCCAATAAAAGAAATTGCGTAGCGATTGATTATGAAAGTGGTGTAAGTCCAATTTCCATAGACATAGATAGCGGGGTCACGTGGTTACATTTGTTTTATTTCCCGTGTCGAAGATAACCTTATTTATTGTATTGTAAGGAAACGAGATTACGGCAAAGTCACGACATCTCGCTTAAATGTAAATTATGCAAATTAAGAACGCCTTGTTTTCATAAAATTTTGTTTATATAAATATAATTAATGTTCAAAATAAAAAATATATCACCTATTTTATTTCTTGTTATTATTTATAAACAAAATTGGATTAATACAAAATATATTTTAAGTGATATTTAATTTTTCATAATTAAAATTAAATGATTTTTACAATTGACTAATTATGAAAATAGTGTAAGTCTATTTACAGCCCGTAAATACATATTATTTAGTTAAATTCGCCTAAAAGAAATTTATATAATCAAATTATATATTGATAAATTAGTTGAAACATTTCCAGACTTGACATAATTAATTTATATTTTTGAATCGACTAATATGCTAACGTTTAATTTTCTCGAAACAACAAAAAATGGACTTACTCCACTTTCAAAATAAACGGCCCAAATGTATCATTGCCAATTATATCGCTAGAACAGTTGTAACAATGGGGTTTAAAGCGCTTTGATCATACTTTTTTAGTTAGAACGTACAAAAAGCGGAAATGAAAAAATATTCTGTGTAGTTTTGAGGATTCAACTCAACGGGCGTAAAGAAATTGTATTAAATGTGCGTCGCTACATTTTCTTCTTTTTTTCACTGGAGAGATACCACGCCAGTTTATAGAATTATGGGTATCAATTTCTATTAGGAATTTCCCCAAACAGGCTGGCTTCCTTTCGCGACGTAGACAAGAGCAGCGCTATTTCTTCGTTTGTGCAGGAAATCTTGTAGCTATCACTTTTAATATGGTTTCGAAGCAATCTTTTCTGTTGCCAGTTTGATTTTCACGCCAAATGAATTCGGCAAGGTAAGAATCCAGATGGTGGCGGTACCTGGTTGCTTTTTATTTCTCCACTTATTCAGAGCCCAGCATACGTTCAACGCGCCGAGTGTGTACATCCGTTTCGAGGTCTACGAAGTGGAATTTATGACTCACTTTTCCGTCAATGAAATCAGCTTGTTGTAGTTCATGCGTCTTGTACGCTTTCCAAGAATCCGAGTAAACTGTAATGCCTTCTTTCTTTGATGTGTTCACTGATCTTCTGCATTAGGGTAGCAGCACTTCTGTCAGGAACAAAAACGAGAAACGTGTCCTTTGTCTCCCGACTAACGCCACCAAAAACCCATTGCTGTGGGAGTGCACGTTCCGCATTACCCTTCGTAGAAAAGTCGTCTGTCAACTTCGAAGATGAGTTCAGGCTACCTACTTTTTTAGGCTCTTCTGTCTGCATTTCAGCAACGCATATTTTGCGTAGATAACTGTTCCAGTCTATAACAGTTTTATCGACCATATCTAGTTCTTCCTTTCAAAATTTAATACATGTCAATTCTTTTGCCCTAACAATAAATGAATCATACGGCTGTCGTAAATGAGATTTGACTGCCTTCGAACCAATTTCTAGAGTTTGAAACATATGAGCGCCAGAGACCGTTGCTATAACGCAGTGTTGTGTTGTTTTTTTATATAAAGGAAAAAATTTCAGTTAGTAAAAAATAACGTCACATTGATCGAAATCATGTCACTCGACTTAAATCCTTTAACATCAGTTATGCTACACGGAGTTTTTAATTTTTTAAATTTCTTTCATATAGTAGTAGCAACTTGAAATCCTCATCAAAAGAATATTTTTAAATACTCGGCTGAAGATATTGCTATTGTGTTTGTTCGATTCTTGTATGTTGTTATAACAGAAGTGAAAGAATTAAAATCAAGTGAAATGATTTCGATCAATGTTACCTCATTTTTGCTCATCAAGAGCGGGGGGGGGGGGGGGGTTGTATAATCACTCTGACGTCTCACTGATCGAAATACTTACACTTGATTTATCTTTAAGTTGATACCTACGACACGTTAATGTCCTGCAGTGTAAATAACCAAGAAAAAATTTCGCTAAAATTTGTACCATTGTATTGCAATTTTTTAGCGTCGCATGTAACAAATCTAATGAGAAAATATATAAAATATATGAAAAAAAAGTTATCTGTTTGATTAATAACAGATTTGACCCTTCTCTCAAACTGGAATCTGGTCATAATCGTAAAATATTTTTGACACTAGAAAGTATTACATAAGATGAGAATGTGGCCGAAAGGATAGGGTGGTGGCATTCGGTATCAGTGTGTAAGGCCGTCTGCACACGAAGCAACTCAAAAGAAACTGATAACTGACTCCAGTCACAAACCAGTCCGTGATGAATCGTAACCTATTCAATTGAATGGAGCCACGCACATGGCACAACTGGTTACAAACCCGTCCGACGGGTTGAGCTAGTAAAGGAAAAGCAATAATAGTGCATAAGGTAATAAGCAGTGTTCTGTGGGCAGAAATTCTTAATAATAAGGAATTAAGTGAAATATTGTATCAATTAACAATATTGTTTGCACTTGATAATAATGGTTTGTTAAACGTAGAATTCTTCTTGCGGTAAAGCTGGTTATGAGAGTGAGAAAGGTGGTATGGTTATGAGATTCTTAATAACAAAACTTACAAATCTTCCTGTCGGAAGATGGGGTAGTATGGTGGCTGCCTGGCGGGAGTCAGGTACTTTCGAGTGGATGGGCCAAATTTCGCGTATTGAGGCTATTGTTTTGGCGATCTACAGCCTTATTAGGCCCGGCTTACCCGTTTTGGGTGTTCTAGTGAGACCTCGAAAGAGCAATTGCTGTCGCTCTTCCGGTTATCAGTAATATCTTCGTATACTCTCGGGCGAGTAGATGTATCTTTGAATTACAGAAATGTAGAAACTATGGCATAGGCCCCTGTTGGTGACGTTGCATTGTGAAAATAATGAGTCGTTGCGTCGCAAGGAAAAAAATAACGATTATAAGTGTTGATTCTTTTAGAAGTAAATGAGATGTTTTGAAAACTTCCTAATGTCGACACTGAGTCGTGCAAAGCACCCTCCTACTTTTGTGGTCGTGTGATTTAAATGAAGGTTTGCATTTTCGATAAAATTGAAACGGGACGCTGGCGACGTGCTACAACGTTACACCGAACGTTTCAGCCAACATGCTGTCTTTAGGAGAATATCTGCTCGATGTTATCGTGCTCAAAGACATTACGAGCTAAGATTATTTTATAAAATTAAATGGAATAGCTTTACTTGTAATTATATTCCGTGAAATATTGTCGTGTTATTTGTATGCAACAGCGTGCTAATTGTTAAATCACTATTTTCCTTCATATAGAATCCGTCAGCGTCAGCCGTATTGACATATTTTAAACCAATCACATACCTTAACAATTCCGTGACTAATCGTTTGGCGGTTTGTAATTGGTTAAATATATTTCAAAACGAATAACACCGACGTTGACGGATTGCATGGGAAAAGGTCCTTAAGGCCTATTCACATTGCATCAAGAGCGTTGCTTTACGTTACTACTTTTAAATTTTTGACATGACATGGGAGTGGTTTGACATATCACGTGTTCATTAAATTCAGCTCTGTGATTGGTTAAAATTTTTAATGCTGACGCTACGTAACTCTCTGGATTCAGTGTGAACAGGCCATTGCAATATTTTCATGCGGTTGTGGGTAAAAACAAGACGCGAGATTTGATAAGGTGAAAATTTCCCAGGGTCTGATAAGTGATAAACAACATTACACCAGATAGAGAGCGAAATAGATCCATTAATACGCCTCTTACATCCTCCCCCCCCCCACAACAACCTGAAAGCATTTTTACTTCTACCACAATGGGTCCATTGTTGATAAGTTTCAAGAAAACATTGCACTTCCTTCATTTGTTGGTATGGTGTCTCTCTACTATCAATACCGATGATAAAAATTACTACTTCCTGTGCTTTATATGCTTTTTAACCAAAATATTAACCATGAAGCTATAAGCTTCATTATATTAACCCTATCAGGTAGTTAAGAAGTTAACTCCGAAATCATAAAAGTAAGGATATAACTGATTAAAATTTAATTAAAATAAATGCGTGCTTTTTTACTAGAATACAAGAATATATTATTTTTAAAGGAGGAAAAATGTTGACCTTAATTAAATTTTTTCGGGAAAATAGTTTTATCTTTAAGAGTAAAAAACGGGAAAATAAATACTTTGTACCATGTCTGATATTTCGGGTTGATTGTAAGCTGCAGTTATACCATGATAAAAAAAATATTCAATGGAGATGGCTCGAATTTTTTCCCGTGAAAGAAAGAAAAAATAATGTTTACAATTTTTTAAAAAATCTTTAATAAACTTTCGTACTTAAATTTACGCACTGAATAAGAACATTTTCACACTTATAATCGGTTCTAAGGAACAAAACTCTTATTGTTTTCAATGTTTATACTTTTGGGAGCAACATCAGCAGAAACGAGGGGAGAGGAATGAAAAATAAGAAGCCTCCTGTGTTTAAGTGTTTGTTATTTTCTTTACCAGATGGTATAGCCCAACAATAAATTGACAGAGCAGAGTTTAAAAAAGAAGATGAATAATTTAAGATTTGTTTGCTCCTATTATCATTTGTATCATAATTATCGTCTGTTCTTAGTTTATAAAATGACTAGCTGAAAACCCGCGCTTCGCTACGGAGTACATTCAAATTAAATACAACGGTCAACGTATGCAATTTATGCCAAAAAATAAATATATATATTTATAATAAATGCGATGATCAATGTATACAATTGATGTAAAATATATATCTATCTATATATATATATATTTATAAAAAAATCGTAAAGGATATGCATTTTTTTTTGGATAATATCCAATCGTCTGCTGCATTAGAAAGAGAAAAAAATATTTTTTTTGTCTATTTAGTTGTTACGCACGTGACAATAAATTTATTGAAAGTACCAGAAAAAGAAATCACGTGATCAGCATTTAATAAATTAAATTCTAAAAATTATTCTTTAAAAATTCACCAAAAATCAGGAAATGGAGGTAAAAATTCGAAAAAAATTTCATTTTGAAAGAATTTTTATGATCTTTCTCGTGATATAAATTTTATAACCCTCAATGTATTATTTTAAATGCAAACGTAAAAAAAGTTTAAAAAACAGATTAAAAATTTAATTTAAAAAAATCTAAGAAGAATTTTTGAAAAATCTTTCTTAGTGCACCCCTACACTATTAGAAGAATCGCCATGCAAAATTTCAGCCCTTTAGGTCCAGCGGTTTGGTCTGTGCGTTGTATGTCAGTCAGTCAGTGAATGAATGAATGAATGAGTCAGTTACGGAACTGTTTTATATACAGTGGCTCCCAAAAGTGTTCGTACACTTAAGAATTTCAATGAAATAGGGGTCTATCCATTAATTAAAATGAATATTTCAGAATGGGTATTTAATAATAAGATCTATAATCTATTCTTAACAAAACTACATGAAATATTTTGAAAACATAGTAAAACTTTATTTTTAAGAAACCAGTAATCAAAAAGTAACAAAAACTTTATCTCACAAAAGTCATCGTACACTTAAATATTTTCGGATAAATTCATAATTAAAATTATCATATGGCGCTTTATTTTTATTTTTGAATTGTGGTGGCATTTAAAATATCGTTCGGATTTAATTTTTGCTTGCCTACTCCGTAATATTCTATTTATTATTTAAAAATGGCCCGTAGTCGTAAAGAAACAACAAACAGCATTCGAAAATTGATTATTTTTCATCATAGTAGTGGTAAATCAGTTCGTAATATTGCTAAGTTACTTAATTTATCCCATTATACTGTGCAGTATGTGATAAAACGCTTTAAAGAAGAAAATTGAATCGAAAACAAGGTAAAAAAAGGCCGTCCGGCAAAGTTAACAAAACGTGAACAGAGATTTATAATTAGAAAATTTGTGAAAAATTCACGTTTGAGTGCTGTAAAAGTTTCTGCAGAATTCAATGAAACATTTTCTACTTCAATTTCACATGAAATTTTTTGACGAGTTCTCAGAACAGCTGGATTACATGGGCGTTCTGCCCATAGAAAATTTTTTGTGAGTGAGAAAAACAGAGAGTTTAGGCTTCCCTTCGCACTATCAATTATAAATAAGCCCCAAACCTATTGGAATAATGTCTTATTTGCCGATGAACATTTTTGGTGCTGATGGGCGTATAATTGTATGGAGAAGAAAAAAATGAGGAACTTAATACCAAGAACTTAGTAGGAACAGTTAAGCATGCCGGTGGAGGTATCCTTGTGTGGGGGTGCATGTCAGCATCAGGACTAGGAAATTTGAAATTTATTGATGGCATAATGAATCATGCTGTTTTTATAAATATTTTAAGAGACAATTTAAAATTATCAACTCAAAATTTGGGTATTGGAAACAACTTTGTTTTATATCAAGATAACGATCCTAAGCACACGGCTCTCAACGTTCGCATCTGGTGTCTCTATAATTGTCCACAAGTTTTGAAAACACCACCTCAATCGCCAGATTTAAACCCAATAGAACATATTTGGAGAGAACTGGAGGTTCGAGTACGAAAACACGACATTCACACGAAAACCGAACTAAAAATAATTATGATGGAAGAATGGATGAACATTGATGCAAAAATTACAAAAGAACTAAAGCAATCTATTCCCAGACGTTTAAAAGCTGTTGTGGATGCTAAAGGATATCCTACTAAATATTAATTTACTGAAAAAATTAGAATATTTACTAATATGTAGAGATTTTTTACAAGTGTACGATGACTTTTGTGAGATAAAGTTTTTGTTGCTTTTGGATTATTGGTTTCTTAAAAATAAAGTTTTACTATGTTTTCAAAATATTTCATGTAGTTTTGTTAAGAATAGATTATAGATCTTATTATTAAATACCCATTCTGAAATATTCATTTTAATCAATGGATAGACCCCTATTTCATTGAAAATCGTAAGTGTACGAACACTTTTGGGAGCCACTGTATATAGATAAGTGGCAGCAAAAATTGTTCTTTTTATTATATTAAAATAAGCTTTTGAAGCCCGGTAGCGTGGTGGTTAAAAGCGTCAACCTGCCATCCCACAGGTCCAGGGTTCAACCCTGTGACTGGGCAAGGTCGAGTCAGCCTTTCATCCCTTCAGTGGGTCGATAAAATGAGGACCAAGCATGCTTGGGAACTAAACTCTGGGGGTCCTACGTCAGGTTGACCACTTGACTGAGACATATGCTGTATGGCACCCCAAGGCCACAGTTACGAAAGCGGAGATGGGTACCGCCGGCCCTGATCCACATCGGACTGTTGCCCCGTGAGTTTAAGTTTTTAAAATAAGCTTTTAAATATAATCTTGTAGAACTGAAGTGATTTTCTTGTGTTTTTTAATAAAAGGAGAATTATTGAAATTTTATTCATTGAGCAGAAGGTAGATTTTTGAAAGCAAATTTACAAATAAATAATTACATTATTTATCTCACTTAAATATATATATATATATTACGAAGCTTTATTGTTCTCTCCCTGTGTTTGGAATTAGTAAAAATGATACAAGTGATATGTTTTAAGAATATCCTGTTCTCACCTTTGCCGGCGCGAAAGTACAAAGTATTATCAACACGAACTGTTCGATCACGTCAAACAATGCTCGTAGTTGTATATTATTGTGTGCGCTTGGATATTGCGTTATTTTGGTGTTCATGCATTAAAAAAGAAGCATTTCTCGTACATCTTTTCATTTATGCCAAAGAATGTGATGAAATATTAAGAGGGGTAGCAAAGTTATTTTTTAATAATTATTAAAGATGACGATTAGTGAAATGTACGAAAGTTTCCGAAACACTCAGAGAGATATTTCCTTTGAAATTTTCAGAAATAATCGTCTTAAAAAAAAAAAAAAGCGAACACGCCGACTTTCTGTAAGCTGTTTTTCGCTTACAAAGTTGTTTGAATGTCTGCTGTCGTCGAAGGTTTAGTACACTCTTTACTAAGTCCACGACTCTTCCTGTTTAGATAAAAAGTTCTATGTAAAGGTTCTGGCATGGAGTCAATTCCAGCGAAGTTTTACACTTCGGCGTAAACCGAGTTGAAGGGAGATCAATCAAAGTTTCCCTTTTTTTCTCTCTGCCATTCTTGTGTGAAAGATTTTTTAATTTAGTTCAAATTTCTTGGAAGGGGTCGCTTATTAAATGTCACTAATAGATATTAAAACATTGCATCGTTTAAAGCAGCGGTTCTCAAGCTGGGGGGCGCGCCCCCCTGGGGGGGGGCGTAGAGAAATTTCAGGGGAGGCGTGAGTTTAAAAAAAAAGCAAAATAAGAAGTAAAACTAACTGTAATTTACTGTACTCAATTTTGCACTCAGAATGTAACCGTAACATATTTTCGACATACGAACACGAACACGGTAATTGTCGTACACGATAATTTTTGTAATTGCAAAAACACGATAAGTGTCGTACGTCTGGACGTTGAAAGTGACCTGAGGTGTGCTTTGTCATAGTTACAACCTTATATTCAAAAACTTGTCAAGGACAAACAGTGCCAGCCCTCTCATTAATGTTGGGAAAGTGACTGGTATTAAATGCCAACCTCACCCAGATCCTCGATTACCTCAAATATATTTGATCTGTATTTAATTCTTTAATTTCATATGTTCTAATAATAATATGTTCCAAATTAAGATATGAGTAGTAATATTAAATTTTGTGTATGAAATTATCTATTCTATATTTTCATTTAATAACCAGATTCAGTTTCAAATTCCGATTGTACAGGGTGGCTAATAAATACTGTAACACTCCAAAAAATAAGAGTTAAATTTAAGCCTTTGGAAAAACAATTTATCTATCTATTTGTGTGATTGGCAACTTTTTGTAAACGCAGACGATTTTTGTTTAAAGTAAAACATGTAGAATATTTTTAAAGATGGAAGCCAAAAGGTTAATGGTTAAACAGCTTTTTGATCGCGGATTTTCTGCAGGTAAAATATTTAAGCAATTAAAATGCCTTGGTTTAATAGGACGTTTATATATAGGACTATAAATCGATTATTGGATACCAATAGCTGTAAAGATCGACCAAGGTCCGGTCGTCCACGCAGTGTTCGTACAAAAGAACGTATCAAAAGAATTCGTGAAAAGATACGAAGAAATCCACAACGTTCTGCAAATAAAATGGCTGCAGAAGAGAACATCAGTCGCAGAACTATGCAACTTATCATAAATGAAGACCTGGGTTTTCGCCCTTATCGCAAAAGAAAAGTTCAAGGTTTGACTACTGTACAAATAGTAAAAAGGTTACAAAGATGTAAGAAATTGCTGAACCGGCACGGTAGCAAAAGTGTTGAAAAAATAATTTTCTCTGATGAGAAGCTGTTTTGTACAGAACAAAGTTATAATGCTAAAAATGATGTTGTATATTCAGCAACCTTCGAGGATATACCTGAAAATCTTCGAACTGTTATACGCTTTCAGAACAAGAATTCTGTTATGGTTTGGTCTGCAGTGTCACACAATGGAAAACTGCCTCTGAAATTCATCGATAAAGATGTAAAAATCAATGCTGAATATTACAAACAGGAAGTATTGGCTACACGTTTATTACCATATGCTAACAGATTGTATCCCAAAAAGAATTGGATATTTCCGCAAGATTCTGCACCGCCCCACCGATCCAAAACAATACAGGAATAGCTCCATGCCAATTGCCCGAAGTTTATCAAGCAAGAAGATTGGCCACCTTCTTCACCAGATCTAAATCCTTTAGACTATTGCATTTGGGGGATTTTAGAGTCTAAAGTAAATGCTAAGTAGCACAGAAGTTTGGACTCCCTCAAAGCTTCCCTACGGAGTGAATGGGACAAATTACCTCATAAAATGATTCGTGCCGCAATAGGACAGTGGCGTAAGAGATTATATTTAGTAATCGATAAAGATGACGGTCGATTCGAGTAAAATTATTTCATGTTAAACTTTCATGTATAATGTTCATAATATTGTTGTATTTTCCATTTTCTATTTCATCTGTGTGTAATTAAATGATTCGATATTTGTCACAGTATTTATTAGCCACCCTGTATTACTTGTATTGACCACATATGGTGGTGATGGTGGGACGGGGGGGGGGCGTGACCTCACATCAGTGTTCAAAGGGGGGCACAGAGCCTGAAAGGTTGAGAACCCCTGGTTTAAAGAATGATGTATGAATAAATACATGTAATTTTCATTGCAACATCGATGCATAATTGCTGGGTGGTTAATTGGGTTTTTTTCCGATTAAAGATATTAAAATATTAATTTCTCAGGTTCGTTTTTACCTATAGTGTTAGTTCTGTAGAAAGGAGACACAACTAAATGTTTTGAGAATGAGGACCAAAATTTACAAATTAACAAAAAACCTTTATTACAACAAATAAACAATTAAATTATACAGTATTAAAAATGATTAATATTCACATAACCACATGTATAATTAATAATGTGTTAAAATGATTAATATACTTTAAATAATGAATTATTGGGTCCTCACCGAAAATGGGAATCATTTATGTGATATTAAATTTAAATTTAACCGTAAAAATTGTACTGTCCTTCAACAAAAAAGTAAAGACTGACCCCAAAATCGGCTTGCCTGAAAATTGCTGACCTCCCGTTTGCACGCCATAATCGCAGGGCGGACTCGAAAGTCTCACCACAGAGCTAATTAATCGAGCCTGCAGACACACGCCCGCAGGCCCAAGCGTTTTTCTATCTGCAAAATCTAAACTCCTATCTCTCTAAAAATTCAAGTCCCCCTTTTAATATTAATCTCAACTTTTCCATATATTTTTCTACCTTCCAATCACAATATTTTCTTTTTCATCTAAACTCCACCTACGTCTTAAAACTTTTTCCTAGTGGTCATAACATTTTCTTTATTAAATTCACAAAATCTCTTTGGACCTATACTTTTCTCACACGTTTTCCCCTTTTCCTTTCCTTTATTTTTCTTATATTTTATTTTTCTTACCACCTGGTCAGTCTAAACACTTTCCTTTTACTCTTGCACAAATTCCTTTCAATTCTTATATTCCATATTCTAAGGGGCTTTTTTCGACTGACCCTAGCCTTTACGCAACTCTTTTCACCGAGGCGCCTCTTTATGGGAGCGATCTTTTTAACTCATCGGTTACTTAGTCAAAGAACATCGTGCTATTTCCCAACTTTTCCCCTCTGCACCATAAATATTTTTATTCCTAAACACGCTATAAAATATCCCTTTCTTGGGTTGACCACTACAACCGACTCTCTCTCTGACCTACCTCTCCGTATCAAAATTTTATGGCTGACTCCTTTTAACTTATTTCTTAACCTTTTCAAAACGTTTCACAATGCATAAAGGAATCCTAAAATGGCTTGCAGCTGCTAAAATCGCCGAAAAACCCTTGCTGGACTTGAAGGAGACAGCATAATGTCCTCAGTACTAAGTGCGCACCACATTAGAAAAAAAAATAATGTAGCATAATGTTTAAACTAAGAAATTGTTTTAGACTGTAAGGTGAATTGGTGTAACTGGGCCATCCCCTGACAGATTTTTCCATTACATATTAGGTGTGAATTCCACTCTGTTGTGGCAACACTGGTCTATCTTACAACATTGGTAATTGCTTTGAAAAATTATTTTTAAATGGGGGTAGAATTTTTTTTTTCCTTTTCTAGATATATACTCGTATATATATATTTTTTCAATGCGGAGGCACTTGTCGCGAATACATTCGCCTATAATTCACCGCAGCTTTGCTGGCCCTTTTTATTATGGGGGCGCCATATAGGCAGACCAGCATTGCCCCAAATGAAGGGACGACACAAACGGAGACATTTTAGTGGCGCTTCGCCAGGATTCGATCTGAGCACCCTCAGCACCGAAAACCAGCGCGCTGTACCACAAGACCGCCACGGCCCCCCTTTTCTAGGTATATAAGTCATTGGACCCAGTTACCCAGTCACAGATTCTGTTGTGTCTTAAGAGAAATAGACATGGGTGGTCCACTTACCCCATTTATCAGGGGAAGTGGGCCCACCGGTATTTAAAAATATATATAAAATTTATATATATATATATATATATATATATATATATATATATATATATATATATAAAATATAATATAATCAAAATCATAGATTTAACAGACCCCCTAAGACTTACTAAAATGTATGTAAGACAAAGATTTTTGAAAATTATACATGTTAGTATAATTTTAATGTGTTAAAAGTATAGTATATAAAAAAGTTGAAAATCTATGACCCAGTTACCCCAACTTACCTTATAACGTTGTGCTGAGATTAGCGTTAATAATTGTGTTAATTGCTAAGATCCATATATCTATCTGTCTACCTACTTACCTGCCTATCTACCTATATTTTTCTTCTTATACATCCATACCAATATAGGAAAAGTTGCCAAAATCGTGCCACTTAAGAAATTATGCATGATATGGAGAACCAGTAAGCCTGTTTAAAAAACTAATTTTACTAAATCATAGAAGAGCATTTTATTTAAACAGCATGAAACAGCAAATGCATTTGTAAACATTTCTTGTTTACATACATGCACCGGTTTGAAATTAACCCAAAGGTACGAGTTTTGGCAACCAGTATTCTAAATCGTATTGGTTGGTTTCTAAAATCGCATCTGTTTTTCGTTTCGAAATAATAATACCTAATTACTGAAGAAATTGCATATTTATGAAAAATGAAGTACATTTAGGACAATAATAATGTTTGATGTATTTTGATACTCCTCCGCAAGCCTCATGTATCCAAATTTTACATGTCAAACATTAAATCATGTTTTCGAGACTGATTTCTTCCCAAAAAAGCAGAACCATTCCTCTTCATTTGTTGATAAAGTAATATACGAGGATGCAATTCTTGAAGCATTATCTAACAATACATCTTTGCGATTTTCTTTTGGGTTAGTTGTCTTTTGTTTAGATTTTAATTTTTAGGTTTGCTTTTTTCTTATTTACCAACGAGGTTTTTTTAAAAAAAATCTTCAAACTTATCCAGATAATCTCTACTGAAGAGCACCGTTGCTTTTTGAGCAATTTTTGGTATATGAGGTACTAGCTGGAAACCCTCACTTCACTACGGAGTACATTCAAATTAAATTCAACTGTCAATGTATGCAATTAATGCCAATATATATATATATATATATATATATATATATATATATATATATATATATATATATACATATATACATATATTTATAATAAATACGGCGATCAATGTATACAATTGATGTAAAAAAATATATTTATAAAAATTCGTAAGGGATATTTTTATAGACAAAATAATCTAAAAGAAAATATTCAAATTAAATGTAATAGGACATATTTAAGAATATAGTACAGTTTGAGGAACATAATATCTTTTATTATATTTTAATATTTTTTGGATAATGTCCAATCGTCTGCCGCATTAGTAAGAAAAAAAATATCTTTTTTGTCTATTTAGTTGTTTTGAACGTGATGATAAATTTATTTAAAGTACCAGAAAAAGAAATCACGTGATCGGCATTTAATAAATTAAATTCTAAAAATTAAGCTTTAAAAATTCACCAAAAGTCAAAAAATGGAGGTAAAGATTCGAAAGAGATCTCATTTTAAAGAAATTTTTATGATCTTTCTCGTGATATAAATTTTATAACCCTCAAATTGTTATTTTAAATGCAAACTTAAAAAAAGTTACTAAAACAGCTTAAAAATTTAATTTTAAAAAATAAGAAGAATTTTTCAAAAATTTTTCTTAGTGCACCCCTACACTATAAGAAGAATCACCATACAAAATTTCCGCTCTTTAGGTCCAGCGGTTTGGTCTGTGCGTTGTATGTCAGTGAGTCAGTGAGTCAGTCAGTTACGGAACTGTTTTATATATATAGATTATGGGATGTGGAGATTTCCTCAATATGCATTTTTTAAAACAAAATTTGCATTAGCAACTTCATTTTCATAAAAGATTACTGGTCACAAAGTCTATATCACCAAAAACCAAGCGTTTGATTGACCAACAACCAAATAAAGTACCAACAGAGTTTTTAATTTTTCAATATCGGTCAGTTACTTAAATCATGCTAGTGCGATTTGGGAAACTACACATCGGTACGATTTAGGCAACCCGTTGACTTCTTAGAAAATACTTCAATTAATCTCAAAATGAATTTTAACAAACTTTGTAGAAATGTCGTAAGTAATGTAAGTAATCTAAGCTTATATTGGTATGAAAACAAATATATTTAAACCATTTTTTAATAATTACAAGATTAAAAAGAACTTTTTATATACCATGTTTATAAATTTTCTGCTGAATCATATAAACTTGACAATTCTATGTATTAATAAATATTTTTTTAAATTTTTTGATGAATTATCCCATCAACTTGAAAGAAAATGAAGTTAATTGGAAGTTAAGTTGCGTTTAACTTTTCATTCCCGTCCCAGCCGATAGAAGGCTGCACCAGTCTACTAAACAAAATTAACTGAAAAAGAATTCCAATCTGCTTAAAGATGATTAAAAGTATTAAAATAATGCATTGTCATCGTGTTCTGAGCTATTCTAAAAAATTCAAATGTCTAGCTAGTCGGGAAGTTAGTTAAAAATCGATTGCAAGATTTGTACCGGACAAACAGACACACACAAACACAAACAAACAAGAAAACGAGTAAATAAAAACATGGTAAAAATAGATAATGCTTATTTAACATTATTAAAATTTTACACCAGTCTTACCTGTTTTTTACAAGTCGACGGGAACAGCACTGAAACACGTGTTCTTGCACGTAACATATTACTTACACGTTACATATAAGCTACGTAGTAATATAAATAACTCAACTTTTAATATATATTAGTAGATGTTGCCACAGTTAAATATTAAGAGAAAATTGGATCTGGTACGATTTAGGAGACTGGTACGCATTTGGCAACTTTCCCATATATATATATATATATATATAAATTTTACATAGATGGTACACGATGGAGTGGAAGATAATTTTCTTTATTGAAGTAAACTTTACTTATCTTTTTCATGCACCTTATAGAAATTTAATTGCTTTAAGACTGAATGTACATTTTCAGTACAATCTACAATCTCATTCATTTTAATGAACAATCTATTACAAAGATTTTTTTTTGGGGGGGGGGGGGAGAGAGAGTCTGAGTTGAACGTTGAAAATCCTTAACAAAATATTACTTAAAGGACATCAATGATGAGGTGAAACTTTCTCGAAACTCTTTGTCTCTAATATGTAAAGTAAGCAACTTCTAAGTATCGACGCAAAGGTGCTCACTGTTGCTTTTTACCATGTTTTTTATTAACTCGTTTTCTTGTTTGTGTGTGTGTTTGTCCAGTACAAATCTTGCAATCGATTTTTAACTAAAATCCCGACTAGCTAGACATTTGAAACTTTTAGAATAGCTCAGAACACGATGACAATGCATTATTTTAATACTTTTAGCCACCTTTAAGCAGAATGGAATTCCTTTTCAGTTAATTTTGTTCTGTAGACTGGTACAGCCATCTATCGACCGGGAGGGGAACGAAAAGTTAGTCGCAAGTTAACTTCTAATTAATTTCATTTTCTTTCAAGTTGATGGGATAATTCATCAAAAAAATTTTAAAAAAGTATTTATTAATACATAGAATTGTCAAGTTTATATGATTCAACAGAAAATTTAAAAACATGGAAAATAAATATTTCTTTTTATCTTGTAATTATTAAAACTTTTTTCACGGGAATGTTTAGTATCTGTCGGCAGTAGACGAAATAGTTTGATATAGTTCACCAAGAAGTCCACTAAGAAGATTGAGTTTTTCCATAAACAAGTTCTTACACTAATAATGATGCCTAAATCGGTACAATATTTCGTGATGGAAGAAATACAGTATTTACTCAGGGGAAATATGTTTTGTGCTTGTTTAGCTTTCGCAATAACTTTTCCCAAAGTATCTTTTTTTACGAGACCTGAGCGTGAACATTTAACAAGGTAAATAAAAGGTATGGAGAAATTTAACCTCGAAATACTAGTTACGAAAACAAGCACGGGCCGACTAAAACATTTATTGCTAGTGGGATGCGAAATCCCAGACCTTAACGCTCGGAACGTTTATTATCTTCTCGGCAGGCTCTCGGAAACACGTGGCCAGACAAAAACATCCCGTTTAAACTGTATATTTTTCTCGGAGTAAATAATATCTCGAGAATGTTTTACAGCCACGGAAGATATCTAATAAACTTGTCGAAGTGCAGTTGGAAATCTATGGTTCTCGCTCAATCAGCTTGAATTCAACCTTTGAATTGACTGCTACACGACTATGAAAATGGCCCATTGAAGTTTGTCAGATTGCTTTACTTGAAAAGAACAAACTCCAAGTACCCCCAGGCACTCGGAGAATAGTTGGAAATTGATTTTAAAATATACCCAGAGGCCAATGATATCACAATAATCTTAGAGGTTTATTCTTATATAAATATTAAGAGGCTTTCATATAGTCAGTAAAATTTGAACATAATTTCTTTTGAAAAGAAAGAGTATTAATAATTATGAAATATGGGCATTCTGTGTATGACGAGCAATTTGCGTTTCAATGAAAGAATATAAAGTTTCAATAACTATTCATATCTTAAGGTATCTGCCTACGTTCGGGGCACTTTCTTTTTTCCAAAACTTTACACCATTGATTAAATACATATATTTTTAGTTCAAATGTGTTATAAAATCGTGAAAACAAACATAATTCTAGTAAAAGTTTCATAACATTTTAAAATAGAGGGAATTGTTTATAAATTTTTGCTACAGTTGAGTGCTTATGCCAGACACTCTACACTCAATTCAATTAAATATATTTTAACTTCCTTTATGTGGTATACTACTGTGGCACTTACCTGTGTTCTGAACTAAAAGTTTTGAAATGCTTCCAAAAATCAGTGAAATATACTAAAAGAAGTGTAAAACACCGAATTTTTAAAAAAATTATGTTTTTATAAGAACAGATACTTGTAAAATTATTAACACATATAGCTTAGCTTTTAGCTGAAAACATAGACAGTAATATATAAAATACCATTGCAAAATTTCATTGAAGTATATTGAAAACTTTTAATAAATTATTAGCTTTCTCGTTTACAAAAGTAACTGAAAAATGAGTTTTCTAGAAAATGCATTTAAAGATACTACTTCCGGTCTTTTAATATCGCTTTCGGTTTATTAAAATGCCGTAAGTTCTCATCCAATGATCGTAAGAATAAAAGTTAAGCAGTTTTAGAATCCAAAAAGACTGGCAAAGACACATACTGATAAAGACACAGAGTAATAATTAAAAAAAAATCGAAATTTTGCACCGAAACAGCAACGTGGGCAGATGATATCTTAATAATAATTAATGCTAATACGAATCCAATTTAATTACACAGATAACTAGCAGAAGAAAACAATATATTTTACTAACCAATAAGAATTCAATTTCTTGGTTTTAAAATATCACATTCAATTTTAAATTAATTTTAAATAAATTTAATTTTATTGTTAAAATAATATCTTAAACCTTAATTTAATTTAAAAATAAATTCACAACACTACAATATGCTGTACTATTACCGTATTCTAAAAATAAAAATGTTTGATAATTACAAATATTTTTAAGGAGTTATATACGTCATGCTTCTACAATATAACACTATCAAAAGAAAAACATCGCACTGATATTTTTAAATGTAATTATATCGTATATTTTAAAATGTTTTATGCTTTTTAAGCAAATTTTTAAATCAATTTTGCCTTTTAAACCAATTTAGACAATAATATTTCTGATAAGTTCTCAGATTTTGGCATCTTTCTAAAATATGTGTATGCAAAACGTCCCATGCAGTTAATGTAAATACAAAAAGATTTGAGAACTATAAGACTTTACATATCGAGTTAAAATGGCCCCACAGATTGTTTTATCCAAAGAAAACCTTACAACTGTTTGAGAGTACCTGTTTTCTAATATTACTTACTTACATGCATAATTTTTGAATGTGTAAAGAAATAAATAAAATCGAGTTATCTCATCTGTTTAATTCAAGATGAAGGTTCCGTAAACTTTTAAATAATTTTTCTGTCATTTACACTTACACGTTGTAACACTTGAAAACTTTAGAACATAAAATTTTGTTTCTATAGAACAGAGATGGCCAACTGGAGACCCCGTGGGACTTTTAATCGGCCCACTGCACTAAAGCAACGAAAAAGAATATATTGTTTGTTATAAAACGAAATATCTTCATTTATTTGTTCCATGCCCGGAAGCACTTGTGTGTACGGACGCACATTTTCAAACATGAAGGACTCCTTGGAGTCTTTCATGTTGGAAAGATTCCTTGGAATTAACTCAAGGTCCAACTTTTCAGTTTACAGCATGAAATGAATCCAAGGAAATAGACTTAGATTTTACTGCCCTTTCCCATTCGCAATCATCTCGCAATAGATTTTTTCTTCATTTTGATTATTAAGAAAACCGATTTTATGTTTTGTTTTCTAATCTAAGCAACTTTTTGCAAATCAGACTTGATTTCATCTTGTTAAGCAAACAGATTTTGTTATTTTTTTAAATAAATGTTTTGTATTCCAAAAAACAAATATATTTTCAAAAGAGTGCATTTCAAAATTGCTAATTGAAGTAGTTAATTTAAAAATATTTAATTTTACAAACTTGCGCCTTGAAATTTTCTCCCTTTATGCAAAACACACACACACACACACACACACATATATATATATATATATATCTTACCTTGGAATAAAAGGGCTTGTGGCTGCCCAGTGGTACAGCGCGCTGGTTTTCGGTGTTGAGGGTGCTCAGATCGAATCCCGGCGTTGCGCCACGAAAATTGCCTCCGTTCGTGTCGTCCCTTCATAGGGGGTAATGCTGTCCGCCTATGTGGTGCCCCCCACGATAAAATGGGCAGTAAAACTGCGGCGTAGTAAGGGCGAATGTTTGAATGCAAGTGCCTCCGCATCGGAGGAAAAAAAAAACCTTGGAACAAAAAGGGCCAATGTCCATTTTAATGAAATGTCAGAGAACATCAGTTTCATTTTACAAATCTTACTAACGGTTTGTGTATAAATATTTTTCCAAGTTTTATTTTTTTAATTTTAGTCATGATTTTTGCCTACATTCTAGTATTATATTTATTTCGATTTCTCTTTCATTTGTCTTTCAAATTTCAAAGTTTTGGACATTGGTTCTTTTTGTTCCAAGGTACAATTATATACAAGGTGAGACCGATAAGTAAGCTGAATCCCCCCCTCCTTTCGAACATTAAAAACAACCCGACGCTCTGACACAATTTTGCACTTCGTTTTCAAAATTTCTCTGTATGTGTTTATTCATGCGGTAGCTGTAACGTAACAATTGTCAGTGCATTGCGTCATGGAATAGGGAGCCAATATGAAATTTTGTTCCAAATTAATCGGAAAAAATCCGTTTAGAAAAATTAAAGGTTAAGACAATGCTGATTTCCTTTTTCGACGTGTAGGGATTAATCCGTAAAGAACTCTTACAGGAAGGTATCAGATTGCTGAGCTTTTCCCAGCCTCCATTCTCTAGTGATCTTACCACCGGATTTTTTCCTGTTTTTGACTGAAATCGGCATTGAAAGAGCACAGATTTGGGAACATTTCAAATATCCAAGCTGCTGTTACCAGAGAACTTAAAGCAATAACGAAGGAGGACTATTCCAGAAGTTTCGAACACTCGTATGATTTTTTTTTTCTAATGCGGAGGCACTTATTGGGTGACATTCTCCTGTTGTTATTCAACGCGAAGTCTTGCTGGCTACTTTATCATGGGAGAATCATTTAGGTGAGCCAGCATTTGCTCACTGTGAGGGAATCACAGGGTTACGACCAAGCCTTATTCGGAATTTGAACCCAAACCCACTGTGTGGAAACTTGCGTCGCTAACCACTATATCACGTGGGCGGTACCTATTTTGATATCCCCAAAATTAATTTTTTACTTAGCAGACATCATTATGAATAATGTAATTTCCTGAAAAATCAATAATACAATTTTTCTCATATTATAGTGCGGCTTTTTTGAGGACCCTGTATTTATATGTATTTTAAATAATTTAAATTTAAATATTTAAAATTATTTTACAGTTGAAATATTTAGTGCAGTGTGCAAATCTAATACTTGATGATGATAATTTTGCCTTTCGCATTGCAAACACTAAAATTCGCTCTGATATTATAGTTGTTCCGACATCATTAATATTTTTCTCAAGTGGCCCCCGGATTCCTTTGAGTTGGCCACCCCTGATATAGAATATGGTTGCGTTAAGTCCGATACTCGTGTTTTTGTGACTATCTATAACACACTTCTTCTTTTCTCATTAAATAAGTACAAAATACCAAAAGAGCGAAATACTTAAATGGCTTTTTTTTTTAGATGATAATTTAAAAACTTAGGCTGTGATTTTCAATTTCGTTGTCATTCTAAATTTTTACATAGGTGTTTGTTAGACAGATAACTTGCTTTCATACTGAGTTCATAATGGTAGATTAACAAACATGTTATTAAAACGCCCTTCGCGTGGGGGGCTGCTGATGCTAGGAACCGTATTTCAGTTTGGCAAATGTTCCTGTGAGTGTGCTACGTAGGAAGGGGGAAGTTTTTCTTTCAAACTGATTGTCTCAACATGGAGAGACAATTTTAGAATTAATTCAACCCCAGGCTTGATTTTATTTTAGTTTAAGTCTATTTTAAACTCAAGAAAACCAATGCAGATTTATTTTTAAACCAAAACACCACATTGCAATTAAATTATCACGCCGAAAATTACTTTTGGTGTGATAACGTTTGGGCAATTTTTTTTTCTTCTTTGTGTTTTCGTATCTTGCATGGTAGAAAAATTTTGTAGTCAAGAAAAAAATTGCAATTTAGTTTCTTCTTCATATATATATATATATATATATATATATATATATATATATATATATATATATATATATATATATATATATATGTATATATATATATATATATATATATATATATATATATATATATATATATATATATATATATATATATATATATATATATATATATACGTGGGATAGTCCGGAAATAAGTTTCCCCTGGCGACTGTGGACAGAGGTGTGTATGAAAGACAAAAAATTTAATGAGACATTAAAGATAAGACATAACTTTATTTTTCCACATAAGTACCAAGTACGTTGAGACATTTGTCATACCGCTTTATAAGCTTCAAAAGGCCCTCCAGGAAAAAATCAGGGCTCTGCATACGAAAAAAGCGTTTAAAGGCTTGTGTGACTTCAGCAATGCTTCCAAAGCACCTTCTGCCGAGATTCTTCTTTAAAGCAGTTTTGTTGCTGGACTTTTTGGAGGTTGGAACCATCAATGCAACTTGGTACTGTCACACCCTGTTGAAATTGAAGGGGGCTATTCGGAAAAAGCGGCCTGGCCTTCTCACATCTGGCGTTCTGTTGTTGGATGAGAATGCGAGACCCCACTCGGTGACAGAAACGCAAAACCATATTGCAACTCTTGGTTGGGAGCGCCTTTAACAACCGCCATACAGTCCTGATCTCGCAACCAGTGACTTCCATTTGTATCTGGCTTTGAAAGCAATGCTAAAGTCACACAAGCCGTTAAACGCTCCTTCCGTATGCAGAGTCCTGATTTTTTCCTGGAGGGCTTTTTGCAGCTTATAAAGCGGTATGACAAATGTCTCAACGTACTTGGTACTTATGTGGAAAAATAAAGTTACGTCTTATCTTTAGTGTCTCATTATATTTTTTGTCTTTCATACACACCGATGTCCACAGTCGCCAGGGGGAACTCATTTTCGGACTCCCCCTCCTATATACACACACAGAGTCGAATCCGGTTAATTGGGCCATCGGTTAATCGGACCAGCCAATTATTCGGACCGAATCCTAAAGAACCGAAACAAATCCTATTACATAAGCCTAATAGGACATATTCGTGTAATCGGACCAGCCGGTTATTAGGACCAAATTGATCGCGTCCCGATGGGGTCCGATTAACCGGAATCGATTGTGTGTGTATATATATATATATATATATATATATATATATATATATATATATATATATATATATATATATATATATATATTATACTCTATCTCTGCATAATTCTCATGAATTTCTAATTATTCATCTAATTCTGTAATTTATCCATGTGTTTTTAAACTTAAGTTTTTCGTTGAAAACCCACATTTGGTAGACTAGGGTAATTCGAGTGTATATTATTTATGAGTCCAGATTCCTTGATTCGATGCGGATTTGTGATTTGTGTGACACTGAGGCCTAAAGCATTTAATATTTTTAAATCCAAATTCTATTTGGCAGTGTTTTTATTGAATGAGTCGTTTTTGTGACCTAATGTCAGATACGCTGCTTCTGCGAACTTGTTGCTCCTGTGCTCATTCTCCCTGTATTGCAGGGGAGCAGTGAAATTTGAAATGAATTAAAACTGTGCCCTGTAGAGATTACGAAGTAACTATTTTTGTTTTGAACGAAATGTCGCATTTAAAATTAAAAAACGGAAAATTTTCTTTTTCCCCGCGTATTTCAAGAAAGGAAAATAGATGACAATCTACTTTTTTTTGTTCTGGTATTAAAAGACATTATAATTACAAACGTTAGGATTTAAAATAGATCGCAATCCCTATAATCGGCTGCTTAGATGAAAATGTTTTTACCAATATAATGACGTCAGAGTGACTTAGTGTTTGCACAGGATGTTACAACATATGTTACATAAGACTATTTTCATTTTGCTTGATCATTTTAGAAAAGGGTTGGCTATGCCTGTGAAGTTTTTCTTACTTAAAACATCTATTTTCAGTATTGAGCTTCATAAAAGATACGAAGAATCTGTTCTTTTGTACTATTCAAACATAACAGAATTTCAACTTATTTATAACTAAGGTTTTCTTTAAAAATTTCTCAGAAGGAAAACTTGAAACCTCAAATTTTTGAATTGGGTTTTTTTCAAGTTCAATTCGTTGGTTGAGTTTGGCAACTTTCTATAGGTCTATTCATCCGTGCTTCCCACTAGCGTAAAAAATTCAGTATAATGAAAAGAAAACATTTGGAAGAATTCGATTGAAGATTGCGAATATTATTATCAACGGAAAATATTCCAGAGAGGTAAAATATTCCATTATTTCGAGATTAGAAAAATTTTATGTGTTGTGAGTCTTCTTAATTAAGTGGATTCATGATCAATAGAATAATTATCAAAATCGTCGAATCATTACATTAGTTACCACTCTAAATTTGCTTTTACCAATTAAATTACTGGAATATTTAAAATAAAAGCAAATTTGTTGAGGAAATGTGAATAGTTTTAGTTTAAAATTGAACCTAAAAATGTGGAATATGCTTGCAGCATCTTAGAAATTTTTACCAATCGTGGTAATTTTTGTGATGATTCATTTAGGATTTACTTTTAACCGACATATTATGTATTATATTGTTGAATGATATATTTTACCTAAAAAAAAACAACAGAAACTAGCGACATTTGTTGTAACTGATTAGTTAATAGTTTTCTCCCCATGGCCTTTTATATGGGAAAAACTCTGGGAATGAGGAAATAGTAAACTGGGTATCTTAACCAAAGAAACGAAAATGAAGGCAAAATGAATGTTCACAAAAGTGATGAAACCTAAATTTCTTTTTGTTTTTGTTTTTGTAACTGGAATCAGGTAATTTTTGTTGATGAAAGAAATTTAATATTTTCACCCCGGATAATTTTCTGACGAAATCGAATGAAGTCAGAACACTTTTGTGGGTTTAGGTTTGACGAGGCCGTTCTTGTACCCAAAGTAGAATTTGATAAACGAGTGTTAATAATTAACTAGAAGGTAACCCGTCATTTTGACGTCATAATACTAATAATGACGTCATAATGGAAAAAGTATATGAAAGTTAAAAAATATCCCGAATTATCTAACAATATTGCATTTAATCCACATCTTGTAAAAGCAAACCCTTTCATTATTTTTTATTTATTTAGTTTTTCATGCGATTGGAGTAGTAGACTGCCATCCAACCGTCATTTTGACGTCATAATACTAATAATGACGTCATAATGGAAAAAGTTTATGAAAGTTAAAAAATATTCCGAATTATCTAACAATATTGCATTTAATCCACATCTTGTAAAAGCAAACCCTTTCATTATTTTTTATTTATTTAGTTTTTCATGCGATTGGAGTAGTAGACTGCCATCCAGTTTTTTACAGCTCACTACGCGATATGAATACTTGAGCTACTTGATTTATTCACATTCAAGCTTGTTTACTTTCAGAATTCATCGCAAAAGTAAACAGATTTTTTAAAAACTGTTAAATATACAGCTAAAAGCATCCAACTTTTTTTTAGTTCTGAATGTTTTATAGAAAAATAAGCTGAACAAACGTGATTTGATGGAGAAGATATTAGTTTTTAGGTAAGAAAAAATTCTGATCCACATCTGAAATTGAAATTAAGCCTAACCGGCTGTTTGTTTACTGAGGGCTTCAATTGAAAGATGAGTACAGCCTGGAAGTGTTATACAGAGACAACGGCTATTATATATATAATAAAAAAAGGTCCTTGATGTATGTGAACATTTGGTGCAGCATTTAAAATCATTACCAAAAGTTGGATGTAGAAAACAACTGCAACCCGTCTCAAGGGAATTGGGGCTCTCCTATAACTGTCACAAAGTGATCAAAATGCTTCCTCAAGCACCAAATTTTATCTGCATCGAACTTTCCTGTCATAAAATGGATATATGAATTTGGAAAAAATTATATTGCATTTAAAACAGCTGAAAATAGCAATGGGAGACACAAGAACGAGAGAATATTAAATGCTGAAATGACACCCACCCACAGAACAACCCCCCCCCCCAAAAAAAAAAAAATAAATAAATAAAAAAAACTCAATTATTTACCCGATAAAAGTGCTCTAAAAAACGAAGATTGCCTGGAGAAATGCTCAAAATTTTCAATGCAAAAATGTTTGCATGTGTATAGTAATTATTTTTGTGTGTTTGAAAGTGCTTGATGGAAACGTTTGCTATACACTAATAAACGTTTTGAAAATATTCTTTTCTTAGTCCCTGTAAAAAATTTTATTGCGTTTAAATGAGAAAAAATAAGCATGCCTAATCAAAAATATTGTAAAATTTATGCTGTTGGAACATTTATTTCGATAAATAAACGCTTAAATCAACATAGCGTATGAAAATCGTATTTTATGTGGCTTATGATTAATAATTTTCTTTTAAGCTTAGTTTCAACAAGAAAAACCGTAATTTCTTGCTGTCCTATACCATTTTGTGGGGCTTATGTATTTTATTTAATGAAAATCTCTTAGTTTGATTTAAACATAGACATGGAACAGAAGGAAAAATGCTTTTACTTTCCTAAACTATCTTAAAAATAGTAAAATTTTGAAATCCGGGTGAAATAAAAATTTTTTTTCTGGAAATTAGTGTTTTTTTAGTCTTTGAAAGGTCTAAATAGAGTGGTTTTCATTTTGACACCCGTTCTAATTGCCTTGGGGCAAGCGCTCCAGATCTTGAAAGCCAGATCTCAATAGCTATAACGTCATGCCTGTTATTGAACAACTCACAAAACTTAGCAGTATTTTTAATAAGATTCTGTACATACAATTACATATTAATTTTCAATTACGATATATTTATTCATAAATACAATTATGAAAAATGTAGGATATACATATATGTATTGGTCGTAAATATATGACTGAAAAAAATGATTCCAGTTTTAAAAGTAAATATTTAACACTGATATACTTCATTATCTGTACTACCTTCTTCTAGATCTTTTCAAAATAGAACATTTTAACACTCAGGAATTTTCCGACAATAAACTCTTAAAAATAAATAAATAAACAAAACTGAAAATTAATATTTTAATATGTTCTTCCAAATGCATATTATTTTTGTGGACTCTTTGTTAGTTTTTATTTTTAATATTAAAAAATACAAAAATTTTTAAGATTAGAATAGGGAAAATTCTAAAATTAGTTGTAAATATTTTTTCTCCTAAATTTCTTAACTCAAAATTTTGTATCTAATATACATCTGATTATATCTCACCGCTATTGATATTAGAGATTCTGATAGTCATTATTCTAGTACTCGAAAAAGTTAACGGTGTTGACAACAGTATCTCTCTCTGTCTCAGTTCATTATGAATTTGGAGTAATTTCTGTAACGGTTGCAGTATCTTTCCCAGAAAATTTAATTAAGTAGCTTATTGAAATTTTATATGTGGAAGTTTGTGAAATCTGACAATTTTAGCAAACTATTCATCCATTCTGTATTTCCTTTGCATATAAAGAATTACAGAAAACAAGGAGCATCAAAGTTTTTACACATTTTTCAAGGGAAGTGTTGTACTTCTCTTCATGTATCTTTATGAAATTGATATATTTAAAGTATGAACTGCGTTATTTTTAACGAATCCTCTGAACAACCTTTGTTATTTTTGAACGTTCTAAATTTAAACTAAAAGATAACCGTTTCGACATCTGTCAAAAGGTTAGGATTATTCGATTCGGCGACAGTTTTAACATCCCTAATTTTCCTTTCATAAAAAGAAAGTTCAGTTCTATTTTCATACCAGAAATCTTCGAGAGATGTATCCTAACTAATTTGATTTCAGACCATATTAAACCGTTTGATGTGGATTTATCAGTTGAATATTTTACGGACTTTAATTATAACCGTATATTTTAAATTAAGTTTTCGACCGTTACTTCTTTAATTTCTAATGCAAAAACCCGTGAACAAAGTCCTTAAGTATATAGAAAAAAGAGAAATAGACAAAAGTGCAAAGGAGAACAAAATATAGGATATAGATTTACAAGAACTAAGAACATGAACACACAGACACACAGACACACACACACACACACACACACACACACACACACACACACACATACATACACACACACACATATATATACATATACATATATATACATACATACATACAAACATATATATATATTAACATATAGGATAGACATGTACGAGAACAACTAAGATAAAATTCGCATGCGATCATGAGCTTCCCAATAACGTCTGTACAGAGAGACTCCCAATAAGGCAGAGCAGGATATGATGCGCATGTTGTCCGAACCATGTTGTCTGAATTGCAAAGAGAGCATATAGGGCTAGAAAAAATTCCCATTCTATTTAAGTGCACAGCCAGGCAGTCGGGTCCGGTTTTAATCCTGGAAGCAGCCGACTGCAACTTCACGTAGGCCACCGGGAAGGCCTTTCACGGTGCTCTACTTGCTCCAGAAGGTTCATTTGCTCAAGACTTTATTTTTAATACGATTTTGGAGGTCGGAGATATTTTCTTCAGTTGTTGCATCCATTCTACAAGTGGTTCAATCAGATTCTGTTTGTGGGGACTAATTTAGAGAAAAGCAACAGAACTGTCTAATGACATTTAACGTTTTAACACTAAAATTACTCTTTTCATTATATCTTTTCCAGCACTTAGGGGGAGGGATTAGCTCTTACTCCTGTCGGGACTCCGCCATTGTGTTGTGTAGTTCTGAATCCATAGTCATGGTCAATATAAACCTCGTGCAGCAAAGGATGATCGCAGCACCCCGAAGTCAGTGACTCAATAACCATTTCTTCAGACTGCCGGATCGCGTTATTTGGACCATTGTACAATCCCACCCAATAAAGAAATTATTATAAAGAGTTTATGTTGCCACTCGATTTAAGTTTAACACTTCCTGCTTGCTGCTAGTTAATATCTGTATTCCATTTATATTTTGAGTTTTGCGAATCTGGCAACGACGAAAATGATCTGTGTTTTATGTTCTTTAATTTTTTTGGTTTCGTTCATAAGTTTAAGTTTAAGATAAAGGCTACGATATGCTGCGTTAAGAAGAAATTTATATGATTTTCCTCTTTATGATGTACGAATATATATCCAACAAATTTGTATATGACTTCATTGTGTAAATAGCCTTTTTAATCTATCTGTATCTTGTATTATAAAATAAATAAGTCGAAACCAATCTCGAGTCAGAACAATTTATGTTAAGATCTGGCCATTAATGAAGTTGAAAGCTTTTTCTGTTTTACCGTAAAATGAACAGTGAAGTACTGGCATCCGCAATGCAGTACTCGAACGTTTATTTTTTCGGATTTCTTTCCGTTTCTGTTTTTCTCACTAATAGCATTCTAGTAGTATAGGAAAATCATATTCTCACCGAATGAAGTTTGACGCTCAGAAAAGTTCATCGTATTTATTATTAGATAGTATGTATAATTGTTTTAATATTTTTTGATCACTGTAAAAAATTTTTGACTCCAAGCATCAAAACTTTAATAATTGCTGAAAATTTAAGTCAATATACATTTTAGGACCCTCCTCCCATAAATTTTTAATTTGTTTCAGTTTCATAATTCCAAATAATTTGCTTCTATTTATTGGAAACTGTAATTGTTTTACCTTTATCATGAAGTGATATAAATTTACGAAAGATATCACACGAAATGTTGCGACGTGAAACACATCGCAACAGAAACGAATGGGAATACACCGTATTGAAATATTTATTGCCCCCCAAAAATAGCCAAATTTTCCGGCACAGGATATGGGACTTCTCCCATTATTATGTTTCTCAAAGCTTTTGACGTAATCTTTACCATTTTAGAGGGATTTCACTCATTTATTGATTTTCTTCTCGATTTTATTTATTACAATTTACAGTTTGGGTTTATTTTTAATTTATGAAATTGAGTTCATTTGAGGAGAATGTAACTATCATTATTTAAGAGCAGGATTTGGTCCCGGGTCTCTTAACATTGAAGTCGGTATTCTGTTAACTGAACTATACCGGTGATGTGAGAAACCCAAGTTCTTCGCATTTTTTACCTTACATACCCCTCTTTATTTTTAAGAGCAACACGGCACAGAAGAAGTTGGCCTACGGGGATCTCATTTATTAATATATTTCCCATATTTTAATTTCAACGATGCTTAATTTTTTTCCACACTGAATGCTACCTGAAGTTCCTTCCGAAGGTCGTGCGCCTCTACGACGTGTGATTTCCACGATAAGGATTCGCATTCGGATCGTCTACACTCGGAATGGCATTCTGTCTACTGAACTACTCTGGAGATATGAGTAATCTTCATTTTTTTAATTCCATTTCTCACAACGATGCTTTGATTTTCAGTTTCAATTTTTCAGTTTTGTAAATTTAATGTTTTTTTTTCTGAATGCCAGGAATTTGCATTCACGGTTATTGCAGGTATATTTGGAATGTAATATATTTGGGTATTATGTAGGTATATTTGGAATTGGATTAATATGCAAGTATATTTGGAATTTTAGAATTTTTAATTATTCCCAGACCATTAGCACAAGTGATGAAGTCAGAAGGGAAATATTAATTGTCCTGTAACTGAATGGGATTGGGCATTATAAAAACCTCCCAGTGTTCAGGATAAATACTGGAAAATTAAATAAGTTTGCGAGTTTCGAAACACGCGTGCGCTAAACGGTTAAAGGCAGACAAAATAAGGCTATTTTGCTTGCCTTGGCTTAGTGGGTAGGTGGTCTTCTACTCTGCATCTGAAGAATAAATCCGAATTTTTTTTCAAACTTCACAAACTGAGCTTAATTTTTAGTGATTTATATTAAATATTTTAAGGTTTTTTTTTCAAATCCCTGGCATTCTTTAGTTTTAGCGCTAAGTTTTCCATTTAACAGGAAAAGTTAGAACAAAGCTTTTTGTTCCGTAAGGGTGCCTATTGTAGAGGAGTTGTCAGTCCTCAGCAAACATTTAGATAAATTCCGCTTATGGAATTGTGGGGTCAGTTATTTTATTAATATAACTTTATATCTTAGTGGACTGTATAAGGATCCATTAACAAAAATATTTAATGTTCTTGTTTAAGTGCAACTAATCAATCTTCTTATTTCTTTTAATAAAGGTAATACTGGAATGGCTTACCTTTAACATCATATGACTAATACTTGAATAATAAATCAACTCTAAAAAATTTAGTTCCATGCATGTATCCTTAAAATGCATTTAATAATTGACTTTATTTTAAAACATAAATGTTGAATTCATGACACACTGAATAACCCTTCGGAATTATGTTTTAAAAAATGAATAACTGACTGCAAAATGTCAACAGTTTGAACAATAAACTGCACAGAATCTTTAACAAAAAAAAAGTAAAACGGAATCGCATCCAACAGAGCGATTTTCGAATTCTTACATAGAATAGAATATATACCTCAACATATTAAACATTTCTTAGCCATTTTCTTGCCATAACTCAGAATCGAATGTGCAACAACAACAGAATAAAAAACATTTTAGCTTGAAGTAAAAACAGTTACACAGTGATACCCTCTATTGACCAGAAACGGAATTAGAATACAAATTACAAACAATATGATGAATAAAAGGAATCAATTATTGTAATGAATTATTTAAAAATAAAGATAAAAATAGTAAGTCTTTTATGAAGACTGAACATGAATTGAGTTGTCTGCAGCGTGCTTAACGGCTTCGTCATGCTGAGAAGCCAATAATATGGGTGAAACGTAGGTCCATGTTTGCTGAGACTGTTGGGATCCTATTTTGTGTCCAATCAGCATTTTTATTACATATTTCCCTTTTTACTCTCTCTCTCTCTCTGTATCTCAACCATTTCTCTCGTAGGAAGACTAAATATTTTGATCTTAACACAGGGACTGCTTTTTTTAATTTGACAGCTGTCGTAACATCGCGCAATCGAGTGGATTCATCATTAATTTCTGCTTTTCATAAACACGGCATGCACCAGAAACCACCCTCACGTCGTCTCGTTTGCCAAGATTGAGAAATCCCGTCTTACGCTTAGAAATAACACCAATATATGCATATATATAAGTGATTCATTATATATAGGGGAAAGTGGCAGCAACATTTGGCAGGAGCTCAGTGCTGACTGACGCAGTTTAGCCCACGGTCGGCAGCGACAGGCGATACTTTACAGTCGCTCTTTTACCACGACACTTGCTCGCGGTTTGTCACGAGGAAACAGATATAAAATACAGTGTGTGGGTTTTTAGTTCATCGGATTGCCAGGATCTCCTTTGCAGGGGGTTAATTTTAACGGCGGTATCGTCAATAAAACAGCTCGATGGGACCCAGCCAATGTGTCGGTATCGAGGCCTTGGGGTGTGATATAAAAAACGGAAAAAGATATGTTGTACGGCGTTAAGATAGATAAAGTTGTTATTTTGGTTGCGAGTCGTTATAAGCGTTTCAGTTGATCGTGATATATAATGAGATAGACTTATAACGACTCGCGTTTTATGTCAGTTATTTCCCTTCTGACCTTCCCATGGACGCAACATCTCCAAAAGGATTATGACATATGCAGTTAATCTATTAATCACGTCTGTACTAATTGACAGCACAATTTTTCAATTAATCCGAATTTGTCGAGACCTTTACAAAGCGTTGAAGCGAAATAGTTTTTTAACATTTTCTTACACCGCATTTACACATTCGCGCGAGGGACGAGTCGAATCGCGAGGCGAATATGTAAACGGTGTGATCGCTGTTCGCCTCGCCACTCGTGGCGCTCGCTTCGGGAGCAGTTTTTTCTAGGGATGCGACATCGATGTCGATGTTTTCAAAACATCGATTTATTGAAGCCAATTTTTTTAACATCGATGTTTTGTGCTCGATGTTTTACGTTGTCTCTATGATTTTTTTAAAATGAAAATGTACCAAAATGAAAGTGCAATAAAAAAAATTAACTACGTAGCTTAATTTTCCCACTCAGTAAATGTAAGTCTGAATTCTGAAAAGGACGAATACAAAAGGGGGAACGATTAGAGACACATGGCAATGAATAACCAATGAATAATAATTATATACCCCAACAGCCCCAATAATTTTTATTTACAGTAATGAAAAAATAAGCTTGTTCAGTTTTCCCCCATACGTTGGTTTTGCATCAGTACTTCAAATTAGTGTAAATATATGTAATTTTCTTTAGTATTATTTAATTTGAAAATAAAAGATTTGTTAATAAATTGCAATAATTTCTTCCTCAATTTTCTGGTAAAAGTAATAAAATGTGTAATGGAAATTCTGCGATATGCGCTGACTCTAGCAACCAAGGTTTAGTCATCTGTGTCAGCCCGATCTGAGAGTAAAATTACCCCCCCCCCCTCCACGACTTACCGAAGTAACATTAATCTTAGAGGTTACTAAACCGGTTTAAAAAAATGAAAGTTCATAAACATTGATGCTTAAAAACATAGTGTCACGAGGTCGATAGTTTTGGGGCGATGTTTTATTAGCGTCGATGTTTTAATATTGAATATCGATGTTTCAAAACATCGATGTTTTGTTGTCAATGTCACATCTCTAGTTTTTTCTGGCACGAGTTAAAGGAGCGAATTGCGAGTCGAAGGTAGTCTGGCCACTACCTACGGGCGACTGGTTGACGCGAGCACGAATGACAATAAGAGGCGCGAATGTGAGAACGGTCATTCGCGTCGATGCACGAACATGCCGAATGTCTCGCAAACATCTTGCGGGTGATGAGGCAAGGCTCGAGGACGAATGTGTAAATGCGGCATTAGAAGAGGGAAAGAGGATAATATGGGAGGAAAGGGGCCTCATTAAAAGAATTTCTTTAAAAGACGACTACATAGATGGCGAATTTGTTATTTTCGCAGAGCAAAATAAGTTTACAGCTACTTGGGAGACCTACAAGTGAAATGATTTTGATTTTTTGTAAAAAATTAAGATGTTCAAACAATTCCCCCCCCCCCAAATACACTTTTTGATGCAAATAGTTTCTTCAAAATCTGTGCCGACTCAATGACTACTTTGAGTTTTTTCGTCCCTTAATGGTGCTCTCGATAATATACATTAATGTTTTCTAAAACTTGTGCGAGCATTCAAACAAATTCAATGTTAAACTGCAAAAATTTAATAAGACTCTTAATTTCATATTAAATTCAAATGTTTCGAACAAAACTACATATATGAGATAAATCCCCTTGGAAAAATCCCAACAGAGGGCATCCCTCTTTCAGACATGTTATGGATACCCTGTGTTTCCTCCATAAAGAACATATTACGAATAATTTAATATAATGACGAAGGTAGCATACTTTAAGCAGAAATGACACCCATTTCGACCTCTAGAATCTTCACAGAACATATATATATTTCTTAAAGTTAAAACTTAATGAGAACAGTGAGAAAAAAAATTATCCACACGTATATATGCAGAAAATGTAAATAAATTCTCAGAAACTGAGATATAATCATCTAACAAATGTCTATAAATAATTTGAGCTTAATCCATTCCGTGAACCTCCTAAATAATAAACTTTCTAAATAATAATGGAATTGAATTTGCTAAAGTAGTAATCCTAAACAAGATTCTATCGCGTTCGGTAATGATTTCGGCCTTTTTGACATAGGTAATCCATTATTTGCAAATTAGTGGCATCTCTATCTGGTAATCAGAGCCAAATTAAACTTTTGCGGCCTTTAACATCTAACTTGGCAAATGCCCCTACTTCTTCAAGATCCACGAAGAGTAAGCAACAGGTGTTTCATTCTATCTATAGAAAGTATCAGTTCGTGATGCAGAATGTTCACGCATCTCGTTTATCAACATGCTTAGCGATTTCTTTGCCCAGCTCATCGTTTTTATCCCCCAAGCAGCATATCTAATTCTTTATAATTAGGATCTTGCTTTCTCTGGATCAATGCATCAGAGCTAGTACCTAAATGCTTTACATTTTACAGATATCTTTATAATAAGTTTAAATAACTTTCCTACTCATGGTGAGAAAACTAAAAATGGGTATCATTAATGAGTAGTAATGCACATTTATAGTTTTCATTATAGTTTTTTCATAATAGTTATGAATTTTTGCTTGTTTTCCCCCAAGGTTGAAAACTTTTCGCATTAATATAAATGAATCAATTTTCAGGAGTAGTCTGCAATACGTTGTTACCCTGTATAGCGAGATTTCCCCCTCAATAATAAAAACTTTACTTTGTGAACTCAAATCTTTCTGTTTCTTTAACTTTTTTGCTTACCCGTGACCAATGATTTGCTGAGAACTACTACAATTGCCTGCAATTTGAATTAGGAAAAGACTTAACTGCTGATGGGTATGGCGCAGAATTAAGTATTAATTATTTCTCCTTAAGTTTAGTGTGTGAAAATTTTTTCAATCGGAAATAAACAGTAAAGGAAAAAAGTATTCGTAAACATCTCTGATGTTCAGATAAAAAATTTTGAAAATGTTGATCACAACTAAATTACTATTTTCAAAAATGTCAAAACACTTATTTGCAAATTAGTGATAAACTAGAAATCTAGATAAATGTAAAAGAATTTCCTTAAAGACAGATGGTTTATGAATAAATTAAAATAGCTCGTAAATCCCCAAAAAAATGCGGTGCATCGGGGCTGGTTTAGAGAGTTCTTAATTATTCATGAGATTATTCACGTGAAAAAAATCCAAAGAGTAATGAAGTCTTAATCATGTAATAATTAAGGCTTCTGACTGATCTTTAGCGATATTATTTTACTCTAATAATTGTCAAATTAAGACGAATCTTAAGCTACAGCATAAACGCCATGCTCGCGCGTTTAACTTCATAAGAGCGATTGTTAATTTTGATTAGTCCTTGAATTATTACTCTGCCTCTATTTCTAGTAATTATCTCCTTCCTTAATCGATCTAGCTCTGGACAAAGTGACTCAGCTCCATTAAAGAAAAAAAAAGAGCGGGGTAAGAAACTTTTGCGTCGATTAATTTAGCAATTAGTAGAGTGAAACAATGTCGCTAAAGATCAGTCTGTTTTCAACCGTGCCTGTTTCGTCCTGATATTCTATAACAGTACTGAGCTTTGTAGGCAAAAGGCCACCAACGTTTGTTTAAAAAGATAAGTTGACTTTGATACCATTTACAGGTACAGATCGCGCAATTCGTATATAATTTCTATTTGTGTATTTAATTTAGAGAATTTAGTGAAACTTAATATGTACTTAGTATGACTTTTGGCGTTAATTCTACCGATGTAAGTAAGCTTTTGAAAGTTAATTTAATAACTATATACTATCATTAAATACGATGCAGATGTTGTAATTAAGAATGAAATAATGACTTTTTTATTCCATCTTTCGTGAAATGATTTACATAGTGAATAAATCACTAAATCCTCCATTAAAGATGATGGGAACAGCAAATGTTAAACAAAATCTCAAACTATGTAGAATGTGCAAGCGTTTTTCATGCCTCGAACTGATAGGGATATTTATATCTCGGGTCATTTACACATAAATGAAAAATTTCATTGTAAGCTGTATGATAAGTAGTGAAATGTATTCTATGTTTCATATATATAGTGAAATCTTGATCGATCGTTCCCCGAATAATTGTTTTTCGTATGTGTCGTTTATTTCATCCAGTCCCGATGCTAATATTTTTTTGTATATTCCCCCATTTATAGTTTGGGGCATGGGTGTCCAACCTTTTAGCACTACTGGGCCGTATTGCCCAACACAAACTTGTTAAGGGCCGCAAATAGAATTTAATATTTATTTATGACTACAATGTAATCCATATTACCAATGAGGATAGTAATAAAACATTATTTTTTAAACAAAAAATAAGAACACGCCATTTTCAATGTGACTGGGCCTGCCTTTTTTATATAAGGTCATCTATATCTGGTTGGATAGAGGTATGTAGCGATGTAAAGAGTATTTTCAAGATGCTGGTCTGAAATGTTGGTTCTATTTTTACTTTTTGTGTGCTTCATACGTGAAAAAATTTGCTCGCAATTATACATACTTCCCAAAAGATATGTCATGAATAGGGCATGTTCGTGAAAAGTCGGATATTTTTTGTTAGGCAGGCACAACGTATAAAAGTCCAATAAAGACAATTAAATAAATTTTTCTTTAAGTTACATATATGATTACATTTCTATACATTCCATTTTCAAGTTTGCAGTCAACGTGTTGATGCCAACTAAAAATGGAGTAGCAAACAAACTGAAACGCGGCTTGTGTTGTTCTACAATCTTGAAATCTATTTTCAACGTCCTGTGACAAAATAACAATTAATGCTGCATATTTTTCAAGGTTTACGTTGCTTTGATTAGACAGTATTTCAGAATGAATTAAGTTATTGTTATCAACCTGGGATTGCCACTGTTTCGGTTTCATTTGCAATGCCGTCACTGTATGAAATATATCCTTTATCAGTTGATTTTCACCTTGGAGATGCATGATCAGTTCATTTAATTGAGCAGTGATATCCCCTAAAAATGCTCAATTAGCCAACCAGTCATCAGTTTCAAATTCAGTTTCAGGTTTTACTTTTAAATTCATAAAACACTTTTTCATTTCTCAAATCATAGAAACGTTTAAGCATTTTGCCATTACTTACCACCTAATTGCCACCTAAGTGCATAACGTCTCCATAGCTTGTTTCCAAAGTGTTCAGTTACAAACCCGTCGGACGGGTTTGTAACCAGTTGCGCCGTGTGCGTGGCTCCATTCAATTACATAGGTTGCGACTCATCACGGACTGGTTTGTGATTTGAGTCGGTTATCAGTTTCTTTTGAGTTTCTCCGTGTGCAGACGGGCTTAGTCTTATTAGTACTTTCTTCTTTCCAACCACTGCTGGCACCGTCGGTAACTAACTATATCAGACATGTTGTTGATAGTTAAAGAGAATATTGCTAATGTTGCTTTTACTTTTTCATAGAAATCAAGAGACTTATTCATGCCCTTCATTAGAACTAGAGATGCCAATTCTTCAGTCATATTAAATTCGCTGTGACTATACCGAATAAATATGGCAAATTTAACCGTCCTTGTAGCATTAATGTTTTAATTCAAAGGAATAAAACTTCATGGAATAAAACTTTAAAGTAGAACACTGAGACTACAAGACTTTTCCAATGGTTTTCGTTATATATTCAATATGTTTAGCAATTGCTGGGTGTGATAAACTTATTTTACAGAAATCAGATTTTTTTTTCCAGGACAAATTATGTCTTCTACGCTTTCAAGACATTCTTTACTGAATTCTCAGTCAGTAAAGCCCTTTAAAATTTTAGCTATTAAATTTGCTACCACACAACTTACCCTGACTAATAAATTAATTTGAGATATCATTTTTCGAAAAGTTGTTGATGAGATGTAAGATTTTTTGTCAGATATAAATTTTTTTATTTGCTTTATACTCTTTGTAATTCGTAAAATTTTGAAGTCTCACTCATTCCTTCATATTCCGGTTACGCGACGAAGGCCGCATGAATAGGCTTTGAAGGCCGTGGGTTGGACACACTTGGTTTAGAGCAATAGGCCCTTTAATAACGATATATATATATATATATATATATATATATATATATATATATATATATATATATATATATATATATATATATATATATATATATATATAAACTTTTTTACTGTGCAATTCAAATTGATAGATTTCAATGTTTTTAAATAAAAGTCTCTGCACGAATTCTTTCCACGCCGTACCGGTACGGTTTTGCAAATAAAATGCTGCTCACTAGACGTTCTCTCTGCGGGTAGAAAACTGATAGAGGTCTGAAACTCTTGTGGTCATAACCAAAATAAAGAAGAATTGCAATCAAAACATGTTGTAATCACAGACTTTATGAACCGGCGAATTTTGAGAGAAATAATGAATTTGTTGATTAATTTATAGATCGACATTTTCCATAATATTAATATCTACTTTGTAAGGTATTTTATAGATGTTTGATTGTATGTCATGCATATAACATTGGAAGTCAATGAGATCTTAGAATCTCTCTCTCTCTCTCTCTTGAGGTTTGATTACCAGCTCAGTTGTTGTCGGAGTTATCTGATGGGAATATGTTTTCCTTTTTCTTCCCACACTACCTTATAGAAGTCTATTTATAATGAATATCAATTGACCCAGAGCTCAAACGCGAAACCATCCGTTGAACAGGATTCATCACTCCAAGGGACTTACCACTTCTAGCTTCACAAACCTATCGTCTTTAAATATTTGGTTATTATAGTTTAGTTCTCTTAGGTATGATTTTCCAGAAAGTTGTTGCTCTAGTGGAAGAAATAAGTCACATAGAGGCATATGACTGCCACGTATGACCAAAATGTTAATTGAAATACTCAGTTGTACTGACGCAATATTTATTGTGATAATATATAGTATTTATTGGCTTCAAGATTTAAAAACACACGCACACACGGGTTCATACATATGCATATTTATATGTCGTATCCCTTGATGGTATAAAAGTCCCCAATGGTGTCCAACGACACATTTCACGGATTTTATTACGTATATAGAACATAAAGGTAATATTTAAAATGTATTTAAAACTGGTGTCTAAAATTTTCGATACACAAAATTTTCTCTTCATAACTGAGAGTATCATTACCTCTAGCGCATTTATTACTCTCTCAACTCTTAGAACAGTCCCTAAATTGAATGGCCTCTGGATTCGACAAGTTTCCCCCCTGTTTTATGTACGGAGATAATAGGCGGGGACAGTAAAATACAACAAGTATTACGTTCACCCCCATTAATAATGTATCAGGCGAATAACATCGATTATTTAAAATTAATAGAGTTAAATATAATCATCTCTCTCTCGCTTTTTACTTACACTTACTTACTTACTTACTTACTTACACACACACACATATATATATCAAATATTAATTTCTGATGTTAAATAGTACTAAACACTAATATCTATATCCCCTAATAAACGTATATTTTGTTAGTTTCCATGATTAATTCGTTTTAATTCTTTAAACTTTTTTATAATTTAGGGGTGTCAGATACCTATTTTGCAGTATAGGCAATCTTCTAAGAAGTTTACCACGACTGGTTTTCTATTTCATGATTTGTCAAAGTAGACAAACTCACAGAGCTACATCTCCGTTTACAAAAGACTACCCGTCATCTGGAATGTCCCTTCTAATTTTCCCGAGTGCCTTAAATACCATCCTCAAATTCTACAGATCTTGCCAATCTCAAGTGATCAAGGCAACGGAGGGCTGCACGACAAGGACGCGTAGCTGTTATTCCTCCGGCCTCGATGTCGATCTTGGCAGTTGTGTCCACACCCTGTCACAAAATATAACAGGTGTCGGTTTCTAAGAAAGCAATCCTTTTAAACTGGCAACTTGTTCGCTATCCTATTTATCTCGACAGTTTGCCAAAGCAAGGTTACAATCCTTTTCTTCTTACTCAGTGGTGCTTTGGCAGAAAAGAGGATAATTCTGTACGCTTCTCTGCTCTGTCTTACACAAATTAGTGCTTGAGCTGTCGGAATTAATTATTGCACGTGACATTCGAGCAGCGTTTCACAAATAACAGACGCTTCAAGAGGGTTGTTTTTCAGCCTTTCATACCCCATTCATTACAAACATGATTCTACTGAACACTTCGTAACCATACGATGACAGATATAATTGAATACTTACTTTTGCCTATAGAAATGAAAATGAAAATTTTAGTTATTGTATAGTCCTATTAAGAAAGTTTATTCCTTGAGTTAATGGTATGGTCCTTTATTACTCACTTTTAAAAGTTTGAGTTGGTTGGTTGGTTGCCAAAAAGTATGGTTGGTTGAAAGCGCTACAGTCTTCTTGTGACTTTTAAAAGGAAAATTTCAGAAATAGTCTGCCATATGTAACCATAATTGTTAATTTTAATTTTTTAGCTGCAGAAATTGTCCCCAAACGTTATTTATTCATTACTTCTGCGAAAATTCTCCATTAAATATCGTAAATATCGTAATATCGTAAACCATTAAATATCGTAATCTTGAAATATATGTTTGTCAGTACAGTGGGACAAAATGTCAGGAATGGATAAGAAAAAATTAGGTATGAGATATTTATGGAAAGGGACACTTTTATGGACACTTTTAATGTAAAATGCTTGCTAAAGTCGTATCTCTAAGAAAATGGTTGAAGGCTTTTAGTGCCGGCATCACAACAAATGTTCACTGTGTGTGGTAGGTATTCGTCTGTCCTTAAATATATGCTATAACATTAGAACAAGCTAAAAGTAAGATACATGACATGCATTTTCATGGCTAAAATACAGGGTGTCCGGGCTAAAGGTATGCAAAACTCATAACTTATTTTTACGGAACTACCCATTAGAATTTAAAAATATTTATTTAAATATAAAGAACATCTCACCAAGTTTTAATATCAATCATAGATTTCGATCATAGTATTATAGATTTCGATGTGTACACCTTTTGTAGCACGACTAACGTCTAAATTGTAATCCAGTTCTCTCCAAGTGTTTCGTAGCATATCAGGAGTTATTAGACTTTTTTTCTTGGGGATTCATTAAATCCGTTGTTTATAAACAAAAAAATTGAAACTGTGGATGAGTTGAAGAAGCGTATCATTCAAGAAATTCGTGTAATAACACCTGATATGCTACGAAACACTTGGAGAGAACTGGATTATCATTTAGACGTTTGTCGTGCTACAAAAGGTGCACACATCGAAAACTATGATACTATTTTTGAAATCTTTGATTGATATTAAAACTTGGTGAGATGTTCTTTCTATTTAAATAATTTTTTTAAAAATTCTAATGGATAGTTCTGTAAAAATAAGCCATAACTTTTGGATACTTTTAGCCCGGACACCCTGTATTTAAAGCCTATGGAAACCAGGATGTGACTGATCATCTCTGTGTTTGTAAAGAGTTTTTAAGCACACTTTTACATTTTGACACGTTAAAAATTTTTCAGTTGAAGGGTAATAAGGAACTAAATTAAATGTATTCAATTCTCATAATTTTGCATAAATTCAGATTTTTTTTATCTTTAATTTTAACTGGAAACAATCAGTAGATGATTCTGTTGGGTTATATTGAGTACACGTTCCTGGATTTTAAAGGGAATTTAGAACTTTTAAGTAAGAATCTTGTTGAATTTAGAAGTATACTGTAAGATCATTCTATAAAACTTTTCGATTAAAACTTTTCCATTATAGTAGAATTATTGGAGATAGCTGAACATTATTTTGCCCTCTTTAAATGTGCTTTACTCTAAGTAAGTTATGGATGACTCTAACTCCGAATGAAATTCAGTTATATCCATCCTTATGTTCATCTGCAAGCACTTGATTTATTTCCCAATAGAAGATTCCATTTGGCATCTTAATAACAGTGTTTTTATTCAATTCTAGGGTAAAGTAGTTACAAAGAAAATTGGAATTAGAAGTATCCGAATAGTTGTTTATCTGCACTTCCGTTATTTACAACAGTAACTGTACTTCATTTCTTTCATCCATACTCTCCATAGTCAAGAAAATATTTAATCTTGGAAAAGATGGAAAAACAGACTGGGGTTTGCAAATACGCTCACATACACATTCCAGACTATATGCAGACTATATAATGTATAGGATTCCTATACATTACGCCGTTTGTGAATTTTAGATATTTCAAAACATTTATAAATGCTCTAATAATCTATACCACACAAATAATCTATAAATGCACAAATCTAAAAAGAGACCATAGCTGTTAGAGTTGCAAAGGTTGCTTCCAAAATTATGTTGTCTTCAATCAGTTTAAAATATGTTAAGGAACTGAAGTTCAGTTACGTTGGTTCCTAAAAATAACAGTCGCCATCTAACAAGCATATTTATTTTTGTTTTCCGGGATTACTAACCGAGTGCCCTTAGCATCCGAGACAGTCCAAACTGACTGTATGTAAACAAAGATCTGAAAAAGAATCGCTCAGACAGGGGCCAAGATTTTTTTTCTTCTTGCGCCCCTCAAGGGCACTGCCACACCTGTTGCTGATCCCAGTCGTCGATCTTGGCAAAGGGTACTTAGGCATGTCTCGCTAACGGGGAAAGTGTCAGTTTCGCCAGCTCGCAAACTCTTTGCAGTGGGGGAAACAATGGTATTGGCAGCTTGTTCCTACCGTCATCATCTGTCTCGGGAGATACAACTTGGGAGACATAACCCTCTGCATCACCGAGAGGGATAGGCTTTCAGATGAATAGCTCTGTTGTATTCGCAGAGTCTTTTGTCTTGATTAAATTAGCCGTCATGATGTCGGACTTAATTGCTCTTTGTGGAAGTTGCAATTAACTCACAGAGAATTGCTTCGCCAGTGTTTGAGAATAGAAAGAGAGGATCCGAGTCTTCTAGATTATACTATTCGTGAAAATGTTTGTTTAGTAAGACATTTTGAGGGTTAACCCTTAAACAATATTAATGGGTATTGGCTTGTGTTTTGAGGGCTGCGGTAATCATTCGCCACGCGACAGCTAAACTGACTGAAACGTAAAAGGAACGTCTTATGAAACAAGAACTTCAAATGGGCAAATCTTTTGCGTCTGCCTAAAAACATGAATATATTAAAGGTTTCACCTGACACCTACTAATTATAAATTATAGGAAATAACTGCAATCCTCTTACATTGGTAATTTCCGATCATTTCTGAGCAATCTTCAACCGCTAATCCGATCATCTAAGTTTTGGCAAAAATATATTCTTATTTTAAATGTAAGAGAAAAGTGGAGTTATTTATATTTTTGTTTTCTGTTGACAAAAGGAAATGAAACAATGGAGAGTAGTTGTAATTTTTAAAGGATGGAATTTCATAAAATGAAAGTTCCTTACGTTTTATGCGGAAAGTTCAGAGAGTAGAATATTAGCCCCCACTGAATATTCCTGTTGTATTAATATTCAGTATATATTATACATTGGTATACATATATTGGTCACAATATTCGCCCAAAAAGTTTATATGTTATTGTGGAGAATTTACCACAATATTGGCCACAATATTTGCGTTTGACCGTTTTGAAGAACTATAATGGACCTTTAAACAGCGTCTGACAAGATATCATGGATATTTGCTACATCCCTAGACTTACTTCCTTAACCCAACAATGAGAGTGAATAAATAATGGGAGGAATTCATTAAAAGAGAATACTTCATATCGTCAGTAGTTCCCGTAGGTGGAGCGCTCGCTGTTGTGGTTCGTAAACAGGGTTCGAATATCTGGAAGATGTTCGTTATAACTTGATGTCAGATAATCAGAATCTAATTACATTGCATGATAAGTTTAAATGAATGTATGTACAATTTCCTATAAATTAGCATAACGGAGTACTGTGATTTAAATCTCTCGAATTAGCAAAATAACAAAGAGATTTAAAATTCTCCTGCGATCTTAAAATGGAAATAGTATGTCTTGAAATGTACAAAACAACAAACGAGTGGCCATAACGAGTGGATTGCTATGAAATTTCTCATTGTAAAGACAGTAAGAAAAATATTTGGTATCTTGATTATCCATTCAGGGATGCATTGTTTTTATTTCAAACTGTGTCAATACACAGGTATTTAGTGCATGAAAGTGCCACAAACAAAATTTCTACGTTAAGCAACCATAAAATATTGCATTTTATAAAGAAGAAAACTCTCTTCTTCTGTTCAATAATCTAAAATTGTATGTCTTTGTAACTTTCAGAGGAACAGCTTAATAAATGATCACCAAAATTAAAAGATATTTAACTATTTATATAAAACGGCCCGTGCTGAGTTTCAAGATTTATGAGACAACTAGCATTATTGCCCGATGTTGCCCGGGTAGATATATAGATATAAAATTTTTCATGCATTCTATCAAAAAAATACTGGGCTGCATCCCCCGCTCTTCATGTTCATCTGGCCAGACAGAATGCGCTTAGCGCGTTTCTACTGAAATGATATACAAACAATAAGAACGAAAGAAACTTTGAGCCTGCGGACCTTTGTCTGATTATACGTCTGATTTTATTGAGAATTAATAACACCGTGTTGCGTGATTCGCACGTTTGGATTGAATAAGTTTACTGTTTAATTATATTTCTTAGATACTGTTTAATTAGATTTAATTAGATTTGTTTGATCCACTGTTTAATTAGAAATAAGTTTTAAAATTTACATTTGCCTTTATTATTTATTTTTCCCTTAAAATCGCACTTTTTTCCACATCACGCAAGAGGTAAAGTGCAAGATGCGTTATCCCCTTTATTTAATCTAGGTAAGGCGGGTTTCCCCATGAAGCCTATTTTCTTTACTTTGGTGATTCGGTTTTTTATTGTCGACAGGCCAAAAACCGTATAAAAAGCAAATTGTAAATTGGTTTTTAATTTTCCCAAGGCCAAAAACCGTTGAAAATGCGAATTGTAATTAGGTTTTTAATTTTCCTACGGCCAAAAACCGTAGAAAAAGTAAATTGTAAATCGGTTTATAATTTTTCCAAGGCCTAAAACCGTTGAAAAAGCGAAATGTAGTTCGGTTTTTAATTTTCCTAAAGCCAAAAACCGTAGAAAAAGCAAATTGTAATTTGGTTAAATTGTAATATTGTTCCTTGATTCAAATTCTTGTTTAAAGAGATTCAATCAAAATGCACTATATTCGATGTCCTTCCATTCGGATCTAAGATGTAAAAATTTTCGGCTTGTGTAGCTCTGAATAGATTGAGAGTCCGTAGAAATTATGCCATATAATGAAGGAAATTGAGTCTACAGTACTTCTTTATTCACAACATTTCTTGTTTTTCCAGAAGGAGAGTAAACGTAAAGTTTGTTTGCTGCTCCTACTCTTGAACATCCTACATACAATTGACCATGAGCAAAACAGTCCTCCTGTAATTGTAAACCAACGACTTGTAATGTTTCTCCCTGTGATTTGTTAAGGCTGCTATGTACTAAGAAAAAAATCGTATGTAGCTTTTCCTCTTCTTGCAGACTCGTGTGGGAGGAGTCCAGTTGACAGTTCGAGAATTCCACGCCCTTAGGATTGACATTTTGAGGGATTGTAATGGCTCTCTCTCTATAGAAGGTTAAGCGCTGCCCCCAAATTTTTTATTTAAAATATATTTTTGTCAACTATTTACAGGTACATAAATGCTGATAATCAAATAAAATTGGGTATTGTCAGATAGCCTGAACTTTTCTGCAAAATGCTATAGGATTCCTTTTATAAATTTCGTCCACCGAAGGAATTTATGAGAATTTAAAACACATTATACCAGATTTTCCCTTGAATAATTTAAATTTTAAAATATTAGTTGCATTAAAAAAAAACGAAAAATGTACACAAATGTAAAACTTCTTTCTCTATGGCGGAGTACATCTTTTTTTGAAAAATCTTTGAATCCAAGTCGGCAATCCGTGGACAAATTTTCTCCATAGGTTAACATTCAGATGAGCGAATCCAATGGGGTTAGTATATAGCAGCTTTAATAGACATGGCAAAACCTGGGGAGGCGAGAAGTGTGTATCTGGGGAGGCAGGGCCAAAGGTTATTGTAACAACCCTCTTCACTCCCGCGCATTGAAATTTGACTGATAACGCAACGCCCAGCTTTTAGCATGCAGCAATACTCTTCTTGGTGAATAAAGTGTTGTGGTGAAGGGGCTGTATCCCCATTTAAGTGGTACGCGCACCTCTTAGGGGCACAAAAAATTATTAAAAAGTTAATTTAAAAAAAACTAATTGAGCCCTAAATTTTGTTTTTGCTGCGTTAAATTTCTCGGGTCCTAAACATTAACTGTGCCGAATTTGGTCCCGGTGGGTGAAACAGTCTATGATTCTAACACGGACAAACAAACAAACAGATGAGCTCTTTTATATATATAGATATTCAAAATAAATTGTATCTTATTTACGAAGAAAAAGTATTTAGTATTGCTAGAATTTTTATTCCTGCGTTGTTTTAGAAAATGGTTTGACATCGATTTAATGAAAATAAATATTTGCTAGCGTACTTAAAACTACCTCGAACAAAATTTTGCATTTAAAGGTAATTTTAGAGATTTTAAACAGTTTAAGTATTTTTGAAACTTCTAATTTTATTTGATATGCGAATTTTTTATTTTTAGAACATAATTTGGAGGGTTTCAAGTAATTACAACTCATATTTGCCGAATTTTTCCATATTAATTTCTTACAAAGAGATGTAAAATAGTTCAACGAGTTTATTTACATTTCTGTGTTCCATTATTGAGAACTTTAAACAAATCTTGCTGAAATTTTTATTGCGTCTTGTTTTAGTTTGAAAACAATTGTAAAAATTTAATTTAGAAAAATCACCAACAGCACCCACACATTTTAATGGGATGTTAGTGCTAAATGCTTTTCGAAGTGCATGCTAAAGATTTTAAATTTAGTAACTTTGATTGAAAATTTAGTAACTCTTTTATCTTCTAGATAACCGCATGACATTAAAAAGGTTGTTTAAATATTTTAACTCCAAAAGATGCTAATATTTTCAATAGAAAAATTGTGTTATTTCATTTAAAAATTTATTCAAACCCACTACATTAAAAACAAAACCCGTAAAACAGTTTGACATTTTTAATCCTTCTATTTATGTTAGTATATTTTCTTTTCGTACTTTACAACAACAGCCGTACATTTTTAAAATTTTATCTTTATTTCTTAAAATTCATATATATATATATATATATATATATATATATATATATATATATATATATATATATATATATATATATATATATATATATATATATATATATAAACATTTTTTCAATGCTATGAAAACAGCATTAAAAATAAAAATTTTAATTCTATAACGACAGTGTCTCAGAACCTTCTTTTTAGTAGAGAAGAATTTTCTTCTTCAGTAATCTAAAGACAATTTATTTTTAAGCTTGTATCATTTCATAAAATTTTTCAATTCTTTTATTTTAAATAAAAGCGTTCTATATATGCATGTGGAAACTGAGTTTCATATTACAAGAGCCGCTGAAAAGTAATTTCTTATAAGTGCTGAAACTCGTATAAAGCTCAAAGTAAATGTAGGTATATAATAGGTGTATTTTTGAATCTGGAAGCATTTTTCACGTGAAAAGTGACATCTGGTGTCGTTGCAATAGGGAAAATGTGTGATGTTATGAAAAAATATGATATGCAGTCGTATCTGCACTTTCTTTCAGAAAAATAAAACCTAATGAATTAAAGAATTTTCGAGAAGACCCTGGAATATCAGTGTGCAGTAGTACTCCAAATTTGACAATGAGACGAAATTAAGTTTGAGAATATTACACTCAATTATCTGATTTCGCAATGAAATTTGAACAAGGAAAATGTAAAAGAGACAAAGATACCTTTTAGCAAATGTTAACGTGCAATGTCCACCGTTGAAAAAAACGTAGATATGAATTGTTGAAACAATATCCCTAAAAAATCAAGTTAGTTGATGTCAATATCATAACGTGATAAATTACTCCCGTTTACTGCACGGAAAAGTAAAACTGTAATGTTTTTTTTCTCATTTCTTCACGTTGCGTGGTATGTTCCTCATCACATAATGGAACACACCCCGTAACTCATTAAATCTCATCAACTGATTCTTTTTCTCCTCCCGCGTGAAGTCAGTGTTAATTTTCGCAAGTACAGCACTTATATGTTAAGTTCACAAAAGTTTTTTCTTTTTTTTAAACTTTTATCTTTATTAAATTAGTTGTGGATGGGAAGCTATGTATTCCGGTCAAACTGATTTAGTTTCACAGACCTGACCCTAATTCTTAGAGCTGAAACTAGGAAAAAGATTTGGCACCTGTCCCCCCAATTAAATGGGGCGTTAGGAAGAAAACGGGAAGCAGGGTGAAATACAAGGTGTCTATTGCAACCGCAGCCGAGCATTACACATCGGTTGCTCAGTTACTGCCAATCGGACTCCTACGTTCTAACACCTCATCAGGAGGAAAGTGATGAGTTGGCGTGCTGGTGTTTAGTTCGATCGTCACAGTCATACGAAACTCTTCGAATCTCTCCTGCTAATGTGATCCATCCAATATACTCGCCAGGATTACTCTGATTTTTGAGACTCGAATGCAAGAAAGATGGTTTATGCCACGGGTAACGTCTACAGGCCTACAAGAAAGGGATGGAGAAAGAGATGGGCTCTGAAGGTGAGCTTCTCACGAGAGTGAGAATCAGACACTTTTCAACGTTTAAGCTCGCTTATTTTCATTTTATTCGAATGAGTATCCCGTGACTTTTGTATTTGAATTTATATATTCGCACCGATCCTTCCACTAGATAATTTTATTCTTGATCTTTAAAGGAATTTTTAAATTTGTGTAATCTATACTTATATATAAAGAGAGAGCGATTTTGTACGTGGAGGGTAATCTCCAGAACCACTGCACCGATTTGAAAAATCCTTTCACTGTTTGAAAGGTACATTATTCCAGATGGACATAGGTTACATATTATGTATATTATGTATTATAGATCAGTAGAAATAAAGTTAGGGGATTAATCCTAACAATCTCCATTGTTACCGCTACTGTCCTCTACCGCTTTTTGTGCCGAAGTCTTCAACGATCCTTAGGGTGGTGCTATCGCGGTGGGCTTCTGTTCTGACATTAGCGGTTCGAATCTAGCCGTTCTCCGGAACGCCTTTTTCTTTTAAAAAATTAACTTTAATTATTAACTAACGTAATATTAATTTAAGGTGTTATTAAGGTTATTTTTAAGGTAAAAAAAGATTTATAATTTATTGGCTATCAACTGGAAATTTATTGGTATAATATTTTGTTCAACCCGGACAAAGTCGGGACGGGCCGCTAGTTTAAGATAATTATATATTTTTTTATTCAGAATAGAGAGTCTTTACAGTATATTCAAATGCGATGTTAAAGCTAAAACAAAACGAAACTACATTAAGAGTGTCGGAGAAATTTAAGTCGAAACGTTCGCTTTATAGTTGAAGTAGAGTAGAAGCCAACCCGAGATCTCACCAGGAAATTTTGTTCCTTGATATTAGACTGTGGGATTTTCTTAAGCAAGTCTTTTCATTTATGACCAAGGTTGGTTGACAGCGAACGGTTATAATTTGCTACACAAGGGATAATTAGACCGGTATCTATTGCTAAAAGCCTATTCCAAATGGCTACAAACATCCATGCCAAGAGTGGAATTCGAACCCACGGACTCCAATACCGAATGCTAGCGCCCTAGTCCGGCTCATTTCTGATGAAAAAGAGCTTTCTGTGCCATCAGTGTGCGTGTTGTTTTCTTATTTCATCAGTTAACAGAAAACTTTTGTTAATTTTCTTTCTGTATTGGTTTTCAAGTTCGATGTTTCAGAACTTCCCTTTATTTTTCGCTATTATGTCTATTCGTTGTATATTACTTTAAAAGGGGTTGAATGAATTTGAAAAACTTTGCTGTTACTTTCGTATAGGTTCTGTCTTTTATCCCGTTATTTTGAAATGAAAGTAAATATTTATAATGCATGTAGATAATTTCGAAAAGGGTTTTATATTATCATACATTAGAATTTCCATTTATCTTCCATCATTTATCAATAATTTCTGTAAGTTTTCAGAACTTTTTTTGCATTCTCATTATTGTATACATGATCTCATTGAAAAATCCAATTCTCTGTTGCGATTTATTTATTTTTCTTACTCGTTATTTATATTGCATTTCATTCGATCTAGTCTAGTATTAGAAAAAGTCATTCTTGTATAACGTTAAAATCGTATTTGTTTAGCTCATATAGACAGTCGATCTTGTTTAAATTATAGTTTCAGCTGAAATAAAATTATGTTCATGTCCTACATGCTTCCTTTATGGATCACTACCATTTTCCAATTATCATATGCCTCTGTTATGTCTATCTACCTCTCTCTGACACTTTTCGATGACGTATATCTTGATTTCTAGATCAACATTCTACTTTCTGAACCTTTCCGGTGATAAGACGAAGCGTCACTTTTAATAATGAAATCTTTTTAGAATCTTCACCTCCATTTTCTGATTTTTGGGGAATTTTTAAGATTCATTTTTAGAATTTAATTTAATAAATGCTGATCACGAGATTTCTTTTCTTTCTGTGATTCTTTAAATTAATTTTGCGTCACGTGCATAACAGCGAAAAAATTGACAAAAAATATTAAAATTCAGTAAAAGATAAAATTTAACCACTAGAATAATTGAGATGGAAGTTTTTAAGAACAGGAACAGAGAGATCACATTTATCCAGGTATTGCTCAAATGCAGAATAAACCTATAGAATGGTTTTGCGAAAGGGCCATTTTGACTCCACAAAGCGATCAAGCTGCCTTCATTAATGACATGTTGCTAAAGTCCTTTAACGTGGAAGAAAGGGTCTACAAGTCGATAGACACTGTCTGTAATTCAGATGATACCGTTAACTATCCGGTAGAGTTTTTAAATTCCCTTAAACCACCGAGTTTTCCATACCATAAGAGCTCTCTTTGCGGAAGGGCACACACGCAATGCTTCTTCGGAATTTAAAACCACCGAAATTGTGTAACGGCACTAGACTACAAGTCAAAACCCTGCATAAAAATTTAATCGAAGCCATTATTTTAACCGGGTGTTCTCAAGGAGAAAAAGTGTTCGTGCCACGCATTCTTCTAATAACCAATAACCTCCCCTTTGACTTTAAGAAACTGCAATTTCCCCTCAAAGTATGCTTCCCATGACGATAAATAAGTCTAAAGGCCAATAGGCTGTCGTAGATTTAAGAGATAATTGTTTCTCCCACGGTCAGTTTTACGTAGCTTCCTCATGCGTAAGTTCGCGGACGAGCCTGGTAATATTAGTTCCACCCAATGGAGAAACAAAAAAATGTTGTTTATAAGGAAATCCTCTAAAAATCAATTTCATCATTTTTGTCATTGTAATTTTCTCAAATGTACCCTAGCGAGCACGGGTATTCAGCTAGTAGTGAGCAAAATCTCATTTATCTTACTCATAAGTTGAAGATACAAGACGTACATAGATAGATACTCGTAAATAATCTCATGAAAGGAAGTAGAAAAACACTCAGTGAAATTACAGTTATATGTATATAGCATCATACTGTATGTGATCGCAAGTACGAGTAGAATGACAGAAAGAAAAAAAAGGACAGGTTACAGAACTTCTTAACAGTCCTCTTTGGGGGATGAAGTGATCTAATATTGATAGCTTCTCTCACAAAGGAAGTTGTAAGTTTCTGTTATTGCTAGAGATCAATTCTTTGGTTTTGTTTTTATTTGATTATTTTCGGGGCAATTATTTTCTAACTATTTAAGAGTTTTTAGGAAAATCAACTCATGTAAACGCATGTGTTTAGATTGACACTGTATATGCTTTTCAACAGCACTTCCTCAATTAAGAGCGGTATTTAGCCTTTTTAGATTTTTGAGCAAACATTTCTTAAACTGTGATAAATGTTAAATCTAAGGTAAAAATGCATTTTATGATAGCATCTTTATTTATTTTACCCGAAAAAATTGTTTTTTTTCTTTATTTCTTGGTGTATATTTCTTTTAAAACAAGGCAAAAATGCCATCTTTTGAGAAATCGATTAATCTGACACATATGTACAATTTGAAAAAAAAAAAGTTTCTTCCTGTTTAACTACAGTTGCGTTTAGCCTCCACAGTAAACAAACAAAATGTCTTTTATATACTCTCTTACTCGCATTGACTTTATCCAGAAGAGAACATGAATTGTTTTTTGGTATAAACTATTTCTTCGGAGTAACCCACGCTTAGAGATTTGGTGCGATAAACAATAGAACTCCATCCATGATAATGACTAGTCCAATTTAGATCTGTGGCTGGGCTCTTTAAATTCGGATCGAGCCATTAAGAATAGAAATAAAAGAAAAATTTAGTTCCGGCAATTTCGCAAAGGAGGTCCCCGCACCGAATGTTGACGGCGCTCGGAGTAAACGACCTGCTTTTTCCGATGTCATAGGAGACGAGCGAAAAATAGAAAATATATATAGGTGAAAAGAAGTGAAATCTGCTGACGTTTTCACCTTGCTCCTCGATTCAGTACCATCCTCTGCGCATCTCTTCTTTCCGCGGGAGAGAGAGAACACTTGTATTGTTGTGACTTCTGCGAGAGGCTTTATTCTGAAAATGGGGCGTGTTCTCATTTATTTCCTACTCTTCGTCTAAACTGTTTTACCGGGAATAAAAACAAACAAATGGAAACTTTTCCGGTCTGTTTCTCCTCGATCTTTTACAGATTACGGGACAATATATATATATATATATATTTTTTGCTATCTTTGGAAAAACTGGACTAGTTTTCTAGTTCTGCCTAATGGTAAACAAAATCGTAAAAGAAGTACAGAATAATAAAATGGTTGTTTCAAGAAAGTTAAGTGCATGTTGTCTAAACAGGTAGACGATGTGTCTATAATTCATTCCAATATATAGCTCCTGAATATACACAGATGACACAAGAAGATGATTTCCCCAATGGCCAGCAAGTGACAATAACGGAATAAGTAATACAGAACGAAATTATGAATGGATTGGAATGAAACTGTACCCAAAACATTAAAAAGTATTAATGTTACTTCCGAACTAGGGTTTTTGACCCGGGTTTCCCCGAACCCGAAAACCCGGGTTTTCAAAGATTTTACGAACCCGAAACCCGGGGAATTTTTAATGTAAATCCGGGGAATTAGTTATTTATCTAATACAGTAGAATATCAATTATATTCCTTAATTTGGAACCAAGACCGAATTTAACAAGTCGGACTCGGTACGGCTCTCAAACAAATGAATAAAAAATACAATGAGACGAAGTGAAATATTAGTGACGTCGTACGCCTTAGCTCTATTTCACTCAAGTTTATGACTTCCCAGCAGCACGTGCGTTATGCCGTGTGAATTGCGCAATACTTCAGCTACACTACCATTCTTGCTTTCTGTGGTTGTGTGTGTTTAGTCTAGTTACATCTCTCGTTGTGCTGTGTTCTCGCTGCTTTCTATTGCGTAGCAAAACAATATAAATTTTGCAGTTATTATTATTTTATTAGGTATGTATTTATTTGTTTTAAAATAACTTTAATGTGGGTATACGCCACCGCATAATTAAGTGCGTGTTTGCACACTTTTCTGATGGTGTGTAGCTTAGCTGTGTTAATTACAAATTTTAATTATTCGAGTTTATTACAGTTTGCAATCCCTAAAATGAATATTTTTGAGGACGTAAGCTCGAAGCGCAAATCTGGTGTATGGAAACATTTTCTGTTTAACAAATCACAAGAAACATTAAAATGCAATATTTGTTCATTAATCCTGAAAAGCCACATGAAGACAAAACATCAAATTGAAGTACTAACATGTTCTAAATTTGGTGATGACGACGAGCCCAAATTGAAATCTCGAAAAATTGATGACTATTTCACAAAAAATGTAGAATCTGTTGAAGAGGTTAAAGCAAAATTAGTTGCTGTAGATGGTATGATATTTCATCAGCTTGCCAATAGTTACTTGATAAGACGATCTTTTAAAGCATCTAGTGTGCTCCTTCCTAGTAGTCCTAGCCAAACAAAAATTTTATTTATGAAACATTTTCAAACTGTGCTGTGCAAAATCATTAAAATAATCAGAGAAATCAAAGAGGACAATGGTCGATTTTCCATTAGCTTCGATGAAACCACATCAATACGACACTGTAGATTTATCAACCTGAATATACACTATTCCACCAGCTTCCGGTCTCTTGGTCTAATTAGAGTTATGGGAAGCGTAAATGCATAAAGAGTAATTCAGATTGTAAAAGAAAGGCTCAGCGAGTATGAAATTTCATTGGATAATGATGTGGTAGCTTCAATCACTGATGGTGCAAGCATAATGATGAAGTATGGCCGTTATACTAGCCCATTCCATATTGTTTGCATGGCACATGCTATTCATTTAGGAGTCTGTGATTTTTCTCTATAAAAGTTCAGAAATTAGATCAGAAGAACAGACTGACCAAGAAAATGAGCAAATTGAAGAATGTGACTCTGACTATGAAGATGAAAATGAGGATTCTGTTGAAGAACCAACCGAGTACAAGGACAACTAAAGAATATTTATTCCTGAGCTTCAAAGATTGTTGTTAAAGTCAGGAAAATAGTTAAAATGTTCCGAAAGTCCCCTGTTTGTAATGATACAAATCTGCAGCCACAGACTTTGGAAACCTTTGGTAAAGAGAAGAATCTTTTGCTGGACTGTAAAACCCGATGGAATTCTCTTTTAAAAATGCTGCAACGTTTTTATGAGATGAGGAAAGAAGTTAAAACTGCAATGCTTCACCTAGATTATCACTTTGATCTCAATAATCAGGAATTAGACAAGATTAAAGAATTATGTGAAGTGCTTACTCCTCTTGAAGTCGCAGTGCAATATTTATGTAAAGAAGATGCCGATCTTACTCTCTCTGAAAAAGTATTAGCATTTACAGTGAATAAGCTAAGAAATCTAAACACTCCTAAAATTTGAAATTCGATTCAAAGAGCGTCGAAACCCAGAGCTGGCTCTTCTCTTTAAATTTTTGAAAACTCCCGATTTCGTCAATGAATCATATGATGAGTTTGATAGTACAATTTTTAAAAACAAAATATTTAATCTGGCAACAATCTCAATAAAACGATTGTTCAACGTAAATGATAATGGCTCAGAGTTTGAACCAGAAGTAACAGTTGAGGTGGGAGTTAAAGATGGAATTGAAGATGATTCTACGAGTATTGGTGCTTGTACTAAACAAATGTCCCTATCCGATGAGCTTAGTATGTTTCTCCAGGAGAATGATAATAAGGAAAATCATAAAAAATCAAAATCTGGTTCATATATCATAATAAAAGAAATTGAGTTGTTTCGGGCAACAAAAAGCCGACCTGAAATGCTAGATAAACTTTTCAGATCTTTAACAAGAATTCGAACTTCGGTGGAAGCAGAACGAGCATTTTCTGTAATGGGACTCTGCTAATAAACTCAGAAGCCGACTCAATGATGATACGTTGAGTGCAATGATGGTTGTAAGGCAGTTTTATAAAAAATGACATATTTGTACCACTTTTATTTATGTTATACATATGTATATGTTTATTAACATTAAATTTATTTACTGTTATTTTTTATATTTGAAATTCTGAAATAAATTAAATGTTTCTAATAAACTATTTATTATTTTAGTTCTTTACTATTGACCCCCTGGAACCAACCAAGTAAACCCGGGAAAACCCGGTTTTAAATAAAAAAAAAACCCGTAAAACCTGAGACCCGGGTTTTAAAAAATTGCTCAAAATCGAAATCCCTATTCCGAACATGTTAGAACTGTATCAGTAAGCGATCTGGTTATGTCAATACTCTTGTTTTATTAAAAACTTGTTATCCCTTTTAAGTGCCAAGATGTTATCAACTGATCTTTTTGGTCTGTTATACACAAGTACCCTAAAAGGTTGAAACCCAACTAAGGACCTGAAAACATAGGTTTATGACTATCAGCAAATTTAATTTGATCATCGTATACCAATTCAGGAATTGTTTAGTTTGTCTAAAAAAAATGAAGTTGAATTATATTTGATACTTTTCATGATGTGCTTGATTCCTAAGTATTCATTTATGATAATTGAAAGATCTAGTTACAAAAACAAGTGAACACTTACTACTGAAATTTATAAAACTTATATTAGGAGACATTCTGAGGGAAATTATAAAAGGCAAAACCTTCTCATATCATTAAGATAGTTCAGTTGGTAGTATCAACTGAACTATCTAATTATATACCCGAGATATGGAGTCTGGTATGATTCGAGATATCGAATCCTGTTCCTGACAAGCTCTCGTTATAACAGCTCCCGATAACTGGAAAGAAAAATAATCGACAGTAAGAAAGCACGTGGCAAACAATCATGGTGCGTATCAAAAGTCCATCATGATCGAAAAAAAAAAGTTTTGTTGGTTGAGATCCTTACGGCCATCTTTTGCATCACAGGGGCTAATTAGACCAATTAATAAAATGAAAATATTTGAAAGGTTAATATCTTGTGTCATTGACCTGAATAAGACAGAATATAAAGGTGAGGAATAGTATTCGAAAAATGAGAGTTTCTCACAGTTTAGTGCAGTTGGTAGAATGCTACTGGCATCGATGTTAGAAAATCCGAGTTGCCTTGTAATTAGTCGTTGCAACATAATGTTGCAACAACTAATTACAAGGCAACTCGTAGGTATTTAATTTTTTTAAATTCGAATGGGTAGTTCCGTAAAAATAAACCATAACTTTCGGATACTTTTAACCCGAACACCCTGTGTAACACCAATACATACTATCTCCTATTTATATTTAGTACCTTATAATTTCTAGATGCCTGCACTCATTAGAAAAACAAGTCACATTTAAAATAGATTTAAATCTTAATTGCCTAAAAAACAGTGTCTCATTAATTCATTCACGAGGTGAAACATGAATCATACCGGTACATCTTACTCAGCATCTATTTTTCGTAGTAAGAGAAAAAGTAAGAGTTTCTTTTCGGGGAAAAAAAATCTTTCAAACTAAAGAGAGAAAAAAAAAGTAAAATGAAAATTGCTCACTTATGACTTTTTCCTTCCACTAACCCATTCACCTCTTTCAAAACGGAGAATTTTTCATTGTATGGTTCCTCCGCAGGAACCCTCAGTAGTAGAAGAATCGAAAAGTCTATTTTTAAGAACCAGCGATCGAGTGTTTGGGTGAAAAACAGGAACGAGAATTGTAATTTTTTTTAAAATTTATTATTTTTTTTTTTATGCTGCGATGATGTCAGTGGAAACCTTAAACTTGGGTAAATGAAGTCATCGAAGTGTTCACCTCTCATTCTTCGGCATGTAGTTTTTTTTTCTTTTCCTCTAAATATACTTTTCAGGTGGGACGATTGGGGTTGTTTCAGAGAGTAAATCATCTTCAGAGACAGCTTCTGACAAAACTGACAGAGAGCAATCGTTATTAGAAGGGAGATGATTTTTTTAAAATTTCCAATTAGAGATTTACCCCCTGTTGTCATTCATTCGTGGGAATCGTTTAAAGAAGTCGAGATTTCGTTGTGATACTGTATTATTTAATCTTTTTATTTTCTTTTTTTTTTTGGTGCTAAGGAAAAGAATATTAGTTTCACAGGAGACTGATAAGAAAGAGCTATGGGAATTTCACGTGATTTAAAATTTATAAGAATTGCTCTGCTGTTTAAATTCTGGTGGGATTTCAGTTGATAATTTATTAGTCTTTTAATACAATGTTGCAATATGGATTTAAATACCAAATACTAAATGTAAATCATGGAGTTTACACATACATAAAACACTTCTCTCTTCCTTTTCTTTTTTTTATTATTAGATAAAAAAGCATTTGATAAAACACAAAAGTGTTTTCCCCGTATCCCTTAAAATTGCAGTAAAAAATTTTAATTACTTAAAACCACAAATATTTAATTTCGACAATTTAAGGGTTTATGCAGTAATTTTATATTTTATTTTACATTATTTCTTTGTGAGGATGGAAATTATCATAATCTTAGAAGTAGATCCCTTTTACGTTTCTGTCATATACTTCTATTATTTATTTTATAATTGGTCGAAAACGGAAAACATAAATTTATCGTAAATTTTGGGAACCTCTGTTGTAGGGTGTTACCTACAAATTTTCCGATTAAGAATGTTAATTAAATTTACTTCAATTAAGTTGTGTAGAAGTTTTTCCTGCCGGTAGTCCATTAAATCTTTAATATTAATTATTACTTAATTTTTCTTTACAGAAAACCATTTTTATCAATGAATCTGCAAATATTACAAAATAATTCACCCATTTAAAATCCCTGAAAAAATAACGGACAGTACTAAAAACTTATTGAGAGCTTAATAAAAAGAAAACTTATAAAACGCTAAACGAAAGACTACAGCCTTAAATGGTCTTTTTGTACATAGATAAAACATCCAGAGTCTAGATTTAGATATTTTTTAATGAATAGAAACTCAGTTTTTTTTTCCCAACAAGATAATTATTTATAAGAACTTTCCCAAGGAAATGAACTTGTGACTCCAGAGAAGGCATTTTTCCTTAATGAAGATGAAGTGTCCATTAAAGAGAACGCTTTCTCGTCCCACCAAGCGATGCCGTTTTATTTTAACTTGACATAGTGCGTTTCTAATGAGACGAATGGGGTAGGCGCCGACCGTTCGTGGCTCTAGCAACTGCCGAGGCCTTCGCTGCAATTGCTCACGGACATCTGCCACTGCGCAGATCTTTGTAGATAATTGCTCAAATCATCGAAAGAAAAGTTCCATGCTCATTCACTCATTCAGACTGGAAAGGCATTTCAATATTGTCTGGCATAAACAAATTAAAACATTTATTGAAGGCTACTGAAAAGCGTCGTTAAATTTTTGTCTTTCACGGATTAAGCGTCCCTAAAGTTTATTCAAAGTATACAGAAAGGTAGTTAAAAATTTTCTGCGGCCTAAGAACATTTATGTAAATACACGTTAAGTAGGTCTAGGGTATCATATAGTTCAAGGAAGCCAGAGAATGAAATTATTCCGATGCGTAAACAAAATATTTTTGTTCTCGATTAACTCCTGAAAAATTTAAAGAAAAAAGAGAACTGAATTTAAATGATATTTCTAGTTATAGGTTTCTTTTAGTAGATTTAAAAACTTTCTACAGATAATAAATGACATTCATCTATACATTTTGCCTATATCATTTTTAATAGAGAGTCGATTGGTTTGAGAAAACTTGCATTACAGTTCTCTAAACATTAGTCTTGTTTAGAAAACACCCATATGTTTGTGAAAAAACAGAGCATTTTCTAATTATATTAAAATTTAACATTAGGTCCCCAAACCAGTCCCACTTTAATTTGGAGTAAAAAAGGGATTTTTAAAAGTAGGAACAGACCTCTTTCTCAGTCCATTTCTATGGAATATTCATTGTATAACTCTTTACCAAACTGTCTTGTATTTGGTACAAAGTACGTTTATGCACATAACAGAATTTCTTTTTAAGTTAGACGAGAGTTTAACAGTTTGTAATAGTATCCATATTTTTTTTCACCAATTTTAAATAAAGTCGTATTTTTTTCCGGATATGAAAAACCAAATAAGAACTTTTGCAGCCAGAACTCTCTATATCCTTAATAAAGTGCATAATAATCTTTATTTATTAGTTCTTAACATGAAATGTACACATAGGGAAGTACGCCCCGTTTCAAATAAAATGTTAGTTCTTCCACAGATTTACGCTGATTTTTTGTATTTGTGTTGTTTCAAAAATGTTCCTTGTTACAATGCTTTTGTTTTGATTTTATTTAGTTGTTTCTTCGATGACATATTATTTTCGGAATGTTATTTGGGAGACAGTAGATCCACCTGCAAGCATTTAATACTTTTTTCTCCTTCCAGTATTCTTAAAATATGCCTATTTAGTCGAACACACATTTCTAAGGCAATCTCAATTATCCAATTCGTTAGCTATTCGTCTGCTTAATTATACGCAAACATAAATTTCCTATCAGCTCAAGAGAGAAGAGAGTCTGAACTTTTATTAAAAAGTCCCTAATTTTTTACGATTAGCCGAGATACAAATGGTCATTACGGGCCCGACAGTGGAGCTAAATTAGGAAGGCGCCGTGATACAGTGAACCATGGACGTTTGAAGGGCGCCGCTAATGGTTGGCCCATCGCAACACCATCATTTTTGACCCGGGTTAGAGGGGTGCGCACTGAATACCGTTCACAGGACGCGTAGAAAATTGCAAGGATTTTTTTGTCCGCGGTTGGAATTTTTCGGGAAGGAATAGTAGCCTCTTGAAACAGATTATGGAATAATATGCATCTTTTTTCTTCGAGTGATGAACTTTTATAATAGCTTATGACGTTGTGCGCGATGTAATTGTTCAGTAATTTTGTACTTTGAAGGTCATCTGGACTTTCAGCTGCCTCGATAATGACTCTTCTTGCATTTTGACAAGTGATGAGGGTTCTTCATGTTTAGGAGGTCTCGAAACATGCAGAAAATTTTTAAGTTTGGAAAACCAAGATACCTATAGATTTTTAATTTGAAAGAAATGTAAAGTCATAGACTTTTGTATGTATGTATGTGGGTTTGTGACAAAAAGAGTAATTAAATCAAAAGCTACTGAAGGGTAATAAAAACTATCAAGCTGAGATTACAGAACAGTAACACTCATTTTATGCCCACCGTGTTGAAACCGAACTATCTTTTATAATTTCTTAAAAATTAAGAAATTACTGAACATCATCTCAAGCGTTCATCGTTTTTTTATATTTTGAGTACCTTTCCAAAATTTGTGTTGCTTGAAAAAGAGCTAATTCTTTGAATAAGAATGGCATAGATTTCTGTTGAAAAAATATATTGTTCAAACACCGTTTTAGGGTTTTCTTGCTCTTTTGAAATGTTCACTGGATATAGACGAAGACAAGAGACCGAAACAATCAAACGGCTCAAAATTGATAAATGAATAGGTTTTAGAATTCCATAAAATGTAATTATGGGTTCAAAAGTTAGGTTTTTTTTACTTGTGACACCAGTTTTCAGTTTACTTTCTGCATCAGAATATTTTAGATCTAAGATTCAATGGGATAAATAACTTAAACCCTCTTAACGAATAAAGTAAATGATTGTATATAAAAGACTATTACTCTATTGTGTGTCTGTTAAGAATATTATTTCGATTATGTACTGCTAAAAATGCGTATGAACTCACAGAAAAAAAAATATATATAAGGATTCAGTGTGTACACAATTACACATTATGTTTAAAATAGAGACATAATGCGTATGGAAAATATAATCTCTATCAAAAATGAACTTGCAAATTACCGAGTTCTCCTGAATTCAGACCCTTCATATATTACCATTATATACCACCAAAGATCGACCTTAGTTATGTTTGAAGAGAAACTGTGGACCTCCTTTCCTGAAAAGTCTTTTTTTATATATGTTTCGTTGTAGTATTTATTTTTTTCTGGCGTCTAGCAGCAGTTGAAGAATTGAACATACCCGAAATTCACCGACTCTAAGTTGCCCATGATCATTTATATGCTTCCTTGCCTTTTCAAGAAATGTAAAATTTCATAAACACTTATTTTTTACAGCTGCATTAGATTTTTTATTAGGATTTTTAACATTTTATTTTTCTAATACCAAAAAATAAATTGAAAATGTTACCTTCATGTTTTTTTAAACTTTCACTGGTAGCATCTTTTCTCCTAAAGGACAAGAATAACTTGGATGACTTGCTGTGAAAAGTTGGCTTATCAATGGTTTCTATTGATAAAAGAGTGATTGATAAGTCTTGAATGGTTTCCAGGAAGTACCATTATTTTCCAGAAACTCATCTTTAGTTTATTGGAACATGTCATTTAGTTCAACCATCAAAGAAACATTCTAGCGGATTTTTTTTTTTCGTTTTAAGGAGTTGTTTAGAAGTTCTTTTTTGGAAAATTATAGGATAAAACTGGTCTATTAAATACTGAATGGCAATGTTGAAGGTTCTAACGAAAATTAACTTTTTAATTGTATTGGGATGCAAGGACCAGTATGAACCAGTATGAAAAGTTGTGACTGAACTTTTTGATTGTGTATATTTTTCTAGTTTATTTTGTTTCTAGTTTTTATTGTTGGTTTCTAGTATATATTGCTGTTTTGTTTTGTTTTCTTTCCTGATCCTTTGTAATGTTGTGGGTTGCCTGATCTGTATGGATTAATTTGCGGAATAAAGCCATATGAGACACACACACACACACATTTTGAAAATAAGTCCAAGCTAAGAGTAACTAACAAAACTGATAAAGACTTTCAGTAATAGTTGATATTTTGCAGATCTCTTCTTCCAAAGTTTTAACTGACAAAATATTTTTGTTAATGAGTACTATTTTGAATCGATTTTAAAACTTAACAGGGGTAACTAACACTGTTGATCTAGCAACATTTTATTTTATTTCAAAATTTGAGGTCAAACTAATTGTATTAACTCTTCATTTATATCATACTATCTGAATACCCGTGCTTCGCTACGGAGTACATTCAAATTAAATACAACGGTCAATGTATGCAATTAATGCAATATATATATATATATATATATATATATATATATATATATATATATATATATATATATATATATATATATATATATATATATATTTATAAAAAAATCGTAACGGATATTTTTAATGCAAAATAATGTAGAAGAAAATATTAAAATTAAATCTAATAGAACATACTAAAGAATATAGTACAGTTAATAAAGTATAGTTTGAGGAACATTTCTTTTACTGTATTTTAATATTTTTTTGTATAATGTCGAATCGGCTGCCGCATTAGAAAGAAAAAAAATTTGTCAGTTTATTCCGTTGTTATTCACGTGACGCAAAATTAGTTTAAAGTATCACAAAAAGAAAAGAAACCACGTGATCGGCATTTAATAAATTAAATTCTAAAAATTAGTCTTTAAAAATTCACCAAAAATCAGAAAAGGGAGGTAAAGATTCGAAATAGATTTCATTTTAAAGGAATTTTTGTGATCTTTCTCGTGATATAAATTTTATAACCGTCAGATTATTATTTTAAATGCAAACTTAAAAGAATGTTACAAAAACAGCTTAAAAATTTAATTCAAATAAATCTAAGAAGAATTTTTCAAAAATATTTCTTAGTGCACCCCTACACTATAAGAATAATCGCCATGCAAAATTTCAGCCCTTTGGGTCCAGCGGTTTGGTCTGTGCGTTATCTGTCAGTCAGTCAGTCAGCCAGCCAGTCAGTCAGTTACGGAACTGTTTTATATATATATATAGATTAAATGAAACAGACTTCTTGGGAAAAAAGTAAATTATTTCTGATTATTGAACAGATTTCAACTGTTAATGTTCTTAGATTATATAGTTTAAAGGAATTCTAAAAATGTTTTATTGTAGAATTTCAGTCATATTCTGCCTAATATATAATATTATTGAAGAATTTTTATTAATACACGTGCGAATGTTACTGTAATTTGTAATTTTTTTATATTGAAGTCTGCCATTTCTTTAACATTTATGATTTTCCCTTTAATTTCTAGACGCCTCTCCGGACCAATACGAAGTCTGGAAACTATGGATTATCTGCACATAGCACAGTAAGTGAAAGTCCGCTTAATTTTTCCTCACAACTTCTTAAATTATAAATGGTTTGCATGTGGAATAAACAAAAATGTGGTACTAGATAGATCTTGATCTTAAATTAAGATAAAAAAAATATTCATTTTTATAGAGTTCTACTATATTGGAATAGTATAGTTATGTTATCTGAAGCAATATCATAAAAGCCTTATTTTTATTTTTTTTAAGATTTGTTACGAAACAATTTTATTTATTGTCAAAATACCTGTTTAGAATTTATGTTGTCATCGTTCTAATTTCCATTGTTAGGGCTAAATGGGAAGGGCACTGATCTAAGTATGCGGGTTTGAATCCATAATAGGGATAGGGTGTCACTTGTTTGTCGGCATCGGCAATAAGATGTAAGTCCTTCAAAGATTATCCCTTGTGTCTGAAAAGAGAACTTTAGCTCTCCACTCCAAACTAACAACCGACCAATCAAGCACTGCGACAACCAAATATGCAACCAAAAGAAAAAGCTTTTCATGAGTTGATATTGGTAATTATTTTCCACTTTAGACTCGCCGGTCACTGGTCAGTCAGTGACTTTGAGACACTGTCAGACGTCAATGGCACTGACTGAGGGTTCTATTCCATAGTTGGCGTAGGTTTTTGTAGCTTTTAGCAAATAGCTTTAAAGTGTAGGTACCGGTCTGTTTAACCTTTGCATGACAAATATAACCACACCACTACAAAAACCAACCTATCTGGTACTGATGCAACCCGAATAAGTGAACTTTCCCCGATATCTCGATATCCTTATCATTTTTTAAGGTTAGGAGGTCAGCGGCAAAGGTCGATTGCAAGGCTCACGGTTTCATATGAGTGTTTGACACATGTCAACCCCTGATAGAGATAAATAAACCAACAGAGATAGATAAAAATAATACAAATATAGACAAGAAACAAACAGAAATCAAGCACTCTGGGCATCCACGCACCAACGGCAAGATTCTGTATAAGTGCCGGAACTGAACCATAAAACAACAGAGGTAACCGACAGGTCTCGTCATCAGGGAGCCTAACCATATCAGTTACCTCAAGGGGAACTTTCTGAATAGGATGCAGGTAAGCCCCAAAAACATCCCAAGGCCCCGAGTCCCCTAAGGAAGCAATAAGTCAAAAAGAAAATGAAAAGACAAACACAACTTACAGGATGGGCTCAACGCACCTTACATGCAAGCACACAAAATCCTAATGCAAAATAAAAGATGCGTACACACCCCAATTCCGTAAGTCACGGTTATAGCGAAACAGCAGCCAATTCTATCCTAAAAGTTATGTCATTGTAACATTACTATAGCGCCACCCCCCATAACATAGCGCCCCCCCCCCGGTTACAGACAAATATTCTTTTCTCTATAACAATTTCCGATGTCCGCCGAATAATACGAAGCAATACTTCTTTAGCATTTCATCTCGAAAAGTTTGTTTTGAGACAGGATGAAAGTAAATAAACTTCCATTTCAATAAAAATTTAACAAAATATGAAACTTATCTTCAGTGTTTTGTAACTACGTTTTAAGCGATTCTATTCCTGGTATTTTCTCCCTTTTCTGCCTGCGAATGAAGTGAATTTAGAAATTCTAAATATATATTCTTTCTCTCTGTGTTCTTTATTCTAAGAGAGTAAAGTTCTTTGCTTTATCTGCTTCGAAAATATTTTGAAAAATACACTTTTGACGGAAGTTCCGGAAAACTTCTTTTATCAACTCAAAACTGAGGAAATATGTTTGAGTTGTTTTAAAAATAAATAAATAAATAAATGGTTTCACTTGCTAAATATTTCTAGAAGTTCCCAAGAGGGAAAGGGAAAACCTGTTTCAAATGTATTTTAAAGAATTAAATTTTTATGCATAGCTAATTTTGTTGCACTATAAGTTGTTTCGACTGAAAATGATTAGCACTCGCAATATGTAGACTTAATTCTCTTTGTGAGCTGGGGAGACCAGGTAATTACATCTCTTTCAATACATGGTGAAGGAGTGAGAGAGAACAATTTTTTAACCCATTTCCCTCGGAATCTTACAGGATTTTTTCTGTTTAAATACTCGTATTATCAGATTTCATATATGACAAAGAAAAAAAATATTTCAGGTAGTCTCTTCTAACGAAACTACTGCGGGTTATTAACGTAGGATTACTTATCGTTGCTCACCTCTTAAAAATAGAAATAAAATTTTTTTTAAATTGGTACTTTTCTGTTTAACTGTTTACTGCTAGTGGGTTTGGCGCGCTGCCAAAATTATAACTCGCGACGGACTCTGAACTTTTTTCTTTCCGGAGGACCGTTATTGAGGAACGTAGTCCTACGTTAAAAAATCTTTTTCTACGGAAACAAACAAGAGATTTGAAAAATGAAAGTTGCTGTAACGATTAAGGTATCCGCACCACCTTCGGAGGTGATTTTTCGAAATTTTTTAAATTTCGTCTTTTTATCTATTTTTATAAGATATTAGCTAAAACTTGGAAAAATGCATAAAAAATTTATCTGTTACATTAAAATAATTTTTCCAAGGGGAAAAACCGGAAAAAATGGGGGCAAATTTGACATTACTTCAAAACATGATAACTCAAAATTAGACAAATATATAATCATTTTATAAATTGTAGAATGAAGATAATAACGTAGTCTAGTCCTTTTATAAACTTTTCAATAGCAACTGTACAAAATTTTAAGGCATTTCATGCTTAACTTTTTACTATAGGATGTTTTGTGGAAAAGGAAATGAGAAAAAAAATCATTTTGAGAAAAAGCTACTTCCGGTTATAAAATTCTTTGACGACTGTTGTTAAAATTGCTTTTAGTTAAGATAAAAACATAATTCAAACAGCATTAGAAAGATAAAAGATTAGGCGTTGATATTATTTTATAAGTGAAAAATTGATTTTTTGATCGGAAAGGTCGTTTCAAAGTTGCACGGATACCTTAAGCCCGTCTGCACACGGAGCAACTCAAAAGAAACTGATAACCGACTCAAATCACAAACCAGTCCGTGATGAGTCGCAACCTATGTAATTGAATGGAGCCACGCACACGGCGCAACTGGTTACAAACCCGTCGGACGGGTTTGTAACCAGTTGCGCCGTGTGCGTGGCTCCATTCAATTACATAGGTTGCGACTCATCACGGACTGGTTTGTGATTTGAGTCGGTTATCAGTTTCTTTTGAGTTGCTCCGTGTGCAGACGGCCTAAGCAGTGATAGCAGACTTCGTAATGTTGTGATTTAATCATTTGGGTTAGAAGCTTTGAGTACTGATCAAGGGTGAAAACTCCTCTAAAGTTATCGAATTTAAATTACCGTTAATTTTACATCTTAAAGCTCTGAAATTATACTGAAAGACTTAACAATAAAATATCTTTATATAAAATTGATTATTTTATTAAGTAGTGGGAAACACATTATGGTGGGATATTTTTTGTTTCCCATTATGCAGCCTTCCAAAGTAAATTTGTCTTCTTATCTAACTTTTTAGGTTACATTACATAGGACACATGCTAAAAGATAAATAACTGCGTTTTTACCTAAAGTTAAAAATATTTATATGAATTACGACTACTTAACTTAATTACCATGCTTTTTTCGGGGATTGTGGTTTATTATGTCACTTTGCAAATTTTATGTCTTAGTTTATATTTAAACTAGCTGAAAAGCCGCTCTTCGCTACGGAGTACATTCAAATTAAATACAACGGTCAATGTATGCAATTAATGCCAAAATAAATAAATAAATAAATAAATGAATTTATATATATATATATATATATATATATATATATATATATATATATATATATAATAAATACAACGATCAATGTATACAGTTGATGTAAAAAACCGAAAAAATATATTTATGAAAAAGTCGTAAGGGATATTTTTATAGACAAAATAATGTAGAAGGAAATATTCAAATTAAATTTAATAGGACATACTAAAGAATATAGTACAGTTAATATAGTACAGTTTGAGGATCATATATTTTACTGTATTTTAATATTTTCTTGGATAATGTCGAATCGTCTTCCGCATTAGCAAGGAAAAAAATTTTTTTTTGTCTATTTAGTTGTTATGCACGTGACGATAAATTTATTTAAAGTACCAGAAAAAGAAATCACGTGATCAGAATTTAATAAATTAAATTCTAAAAATTAATCTTTAAAAATTCACCAAAAATCAGAAAATGGAGGTAAAGATTCGAAAAAAGATTTCATTTTAAAGGAATTTTTATGATCTTTCTCGTGATGTAAATTTTATAACCCTCAAATTATTATTTTAAATGCAAACTTAAAAAAAGTTACAAAAACAGCTTAAAAATTTAATATAAAAAAAATCTAAGAAGAATTTTCAAAAATCTTTCTTAGTGCACCCCTACACCATAAAAAGAATCGCCATGCGAAATTTCAGCCCTTTAGGTCCAGCGGTTTGGTCTGTGCGTTGTATGTCAGCGAGTCAGTCAGGTACGGAACTGTTTTATATATATAGATTACGTTTAACCCCAGTTTTAATATTTATAAATTCACCATTTCAATGACATCTATACAAAAGACTTGTCCCTTTGAAAATTAGAAAAGAAACCAATGAATTCTCGATGTGTCAAATATTTTTTCATTTTGTCAACTGAATTACCTACTTAAAATCATTGTCATCTTCGAACAATCATTATAACCGACGAAAGCTTCTATAAAAATTTATTGCGAACTAAGAACAACTTGAATTAAATTCTAATAATTATTAGAAGAACTTAGATCATTATGATACTCAAAATTTGGTGAAATAAATGGTAATGAGAAAAATTTGAATTGCTTGCACTTGCTTGCTTGCACTTGCGCACACACACACACACCACACATACACACACACATACACACACACATACACACACATACACACACACACACACACACACACACACATACACACACACACATACACACATACACACACACACACACACACACACACACACACACACACACACACACACATATATATATATATATAGAGAGAGAGAGAGAGAGAGAGAGAGAATTCCGAATATCCATGTCATGTTAAAGATATTTAACAATAACAACATTAAAGAATGAAGTGGCGTTATAACAACTTTGCAACACTACAACGCTAGAGTAAATACCACTAAAACAGATTTCTACAGACTACAGTATTTACGCGTGTATAGGCCGCACTTTTATTCCATAAAATAGGTCGGTAAAAATGGGGTGAGGCTTATACACGGAATTTTAAAATTAAATACAGTAAACACCCTTTAGCTTAGAACACTTTACTACCATAAAACATTTGTATCTGTATACTTTACAGCTTATTACACCGTATCATGTCCACGGCAATTTAATGTATTGTAAATATTATTGTTTGTATATATTATACCTTAGGGCTATGTAATAAAACTTTTTTGAGTTCCCAAGAGTTTGTCTTCGTGCGAAATAATTCCTAAGTGTACTAGTATATATATAATCTTCTTTTTTGCACTGTAGTTTCACCACCATCAGCTAAGGCTGTACGTGATATTGTTAGGCGAGCATTGAACTCTAAGGAATGTACGACATTACTACATTTCGCAGAACGATGCTACTTTCAACAAAATAGTTTTACTTTGCATAGCTAAATATATGATGCATTTTAACATATTTAGCTTAAAACTCCATCTATTAAAACTCCCAAACAAAAGTTGTGTCACCTATTTTTGTTTAGATCTCAATCCTAAACAAAAATAGGTGACATAATGTAAATTTTAGGGATTTTGCTTTGTGACTAAAGCTAATACAAGAACTGAGTGAGATATTACTATTGTGATAGCTGTTTAAAAACTTATGCTTTTGTTTCATTTGCTCATGAAGCCGATGAAATGACTTCATGAATGCATGCGTTCAGAACGAGGCACGAATGAAAGAAACTTTTGAAATCAATTCCTGTGGCGAAAACAGGATATGTACCATTGGGCTCTAGGTTGTTATCCGATATCCAGGGGAAAGATTTTCGTGTCTAGGGGGAATGATGGAGAAAGTTAGCTTTGAAATTGCCCTTTTTTCGACAGATAGTTAGGTGACCATAAGCATAATCCCGTAGTTCCACCTCTGATCTTCTCCATTTCCTCTAAGGCAGAGTTTCTCAAAGTGAGTTTCGCGGAACCCCAGGGTTCCACCAAAAAAGTTAGGGGTTCCACTAGACAGTCTGACTGACAAGCCATAATTTAGATTACCCTCATATATCTGTTTTTATAATCATTATTATTTGTTTTTATGAAGAATTTTTTAATGATTTTTTGTTTAATTCAATAAAATCTGAAATAATATTTATTTCATTCAATATCACATTAAATATAGGAGAGGAATGTGTCTATTGATAAAGAAACTGTTGAGGGTTCCACGATCAAAAAAGTTTGGGAAACATTGCTCTAAGATATTAGGTTTAATACCAGTTTATTAAATTTTACTGTGTGTGTCACTAAAGTCGTGCTAGTTTATACTGGCTGCTGTAAAGAACCTCTGGTTCATGGATTAGTGAGTTTTCGAAACTCCCTATTGTGAACTTATCGAAGGCGTAAATAAGACAGGTTAGACCAGTTTTTCTTATATATGAAGCAGAAGATATTAATTGATACATTTTTTTTTATTTCTGTAAAAATTATTCCGAATTCCAGCTGAATACACAACAAGGAAACTTCCTCCTCTGCAGACGTCGAGCGCTTTGCGAACCGACTAATGAGGGCCGTAAATCAGGCAGCTTCTAAATCTTGAATTATGGCAAAGAAAACGTTTACTAGAGTTGTAGAAGGGGGTAAAAAAACGATCATAAATCTGAAGACAGGCGGAGAGAGTTTATATTTAGCAGGAAAGGGTCCGTTGCTCGTCCATCTTATGCTGAGAAAATGGCCGATTCGCTTTTTGGCAAAGTGAGTGAGGAAAGATGAATATGGCCTACTTGGCCTTCTCGTCAAACATACACGCCTGCAAAAGGATGTACGCAAAAGTAATCGAGAGAAAATATTCTTACAGGAAAAGGAAACACCGAAAGAACACAAAATACATACAAGCAAAATTTTTTATGCTTTAACTGATAGAAATATTTGTATGTTAGACTGTTATCAAGAAAAGTATGTTGTAGTTTGCTTATGCCACTTCACCGACAGTAACATCAGATCATGTCCCGAAGGCTATGGACGATGAATGTGCGGCTCCTGTTTTGACTGGCACCACAAGGGTCGGAGTCCGACTTGGCCAAAGAACCAATACCGTAATTTTGAACCGAGTCAAGTGACGAGACCAGAACACTTGACCCCGCACCTCCAGAGGTAATGTTGAAAACTTGGAGGACATTGCAGATACGACAGATTTTACGTGCACCAGCCGCCATTAGTGTACACGGCAGTGGATTTGTCAGCGATGGGCATCGAACCAGTGACTTTAAGATCACTAGCCCGCTACCCTTGCCAACTGGGCCACTCCGCTCCTGTTAAAAAAAAAAACTAAGGGTTAAATAACCATATCTCCATAAGGCATCTTGAAAGCTTAAGAAGAATGATGTTATAAAACAGGGATAGCGCGTAGAAAATAGTTCCCTGATTATTTCATATTTTTAGGTATGCAAATTCAAAGAACATTAAATCAAGACCCCAAACAACCCACTTTGATATTGGGAAAAAGGTGCTTAAGGAAAAAAAAAATGACAAAATTTTGAAGCCTTAGTTCATAAACTTTTCTAGGGAAGTCATCGAAAATAACACTTCCTCCCGCCGCTGGGACAGTTCTCGGGTGATAGAATACTGGTCACAAAGTTGAGAGACTCGAATTAAAACCCCATCCTGTCAGGCAGACGGTTGTTACAGTGGCGTTCGCATGTTGCAAAATCTGGAACCACCGTTAGGAAGCTTATGCAAGGAATTAAAAATAAATGCAAAAAAATATTTTTTTGCCAAGTCGAATACTTAAATAAAAAATAAAATTAATGAACAGAATTACGTACAGAATACATTCGGTGTCTTTTGTCTCGAAAAGCAAGGGGAAATTGGGGACATTTCCTCATATGATCGGGCCAGAAAAATTAGTCCTTGAGACTAGGAAATGCATGTGCAAAAAAGAATAAAAAGGGTCTTGATTACTTTAATGATTTTGCCTTTTATGAATCACCCGCATTTCAAGTGATTTTAAGGAACTTGATCATTAAAGAAAATCATGACATGGCTTTAATGTTCAGTCTACCCAAAGATTACACTCGCCATGGCCTGCATAGTGGCTGCCCTCTGATTCTTCAAATCCCTGAAATGGAGCACGAGGGTATACCATTGTTAGCTCTTCCAAGCAGGAATCCCTATCCGTGTAGATAAATTTCTTATTTTCAATGATAGCTGTGTGAGAAGTCAAATCCTTTGGAGGCTATTCAATTATACTTTTGTAAAGTGTAAACAGAAAATATTTGCCCCACTACGTGACTCAAAACTGTTTATTATTTAATCGTTTATCTAATTAATGTAAAGGGTCTTATTTTCTATTTTATTTTGAACTAAGGTTTTATTTTTTTTAAAAAGCCGAATGGCTGGAAACCAGTTTTATGATTAATTGTAAACGAATTTACTGAGCTATTTTTTTACTTGGTCTAGAAGCTCCATGTTCCTATAAATGCATTTTCTTTTAAAATTTAACAATAGAGGACCATTCAAAATTGCAGTCAATAAACACAGAAGAAATTACAATAACTTTGAATAATGGTAGGATACCTCGAGATACTCCTCCTGCAGTTGGATACACCGATTTCATCACTTGCTCGAAAGTATGTTAGAACACCCACGCTCAGCATTATTCACCAAAGCCCCTTTAGGGAATTTTTAATAATGCAGTTTTTTTCTAAACATCGAGAAAAGATAAAAAGCCATTTTTCGCTATGTCCGCAGAGAAGGGAGATGTTGAAGAAATTCAAGAAATATTAAATCACCAAGAATCCAAGCGTCAGGCTTTATTTTGTTCAAGGGTCCAACTAATTACACTGCATCGCGCACACCGCACACCGCTGAGCAGCCAGGTGGCGCTACCAGTACGCCAAAAATATATGTACGTATATTCAATTTTCAACAGATGTGTCATAAATTCAGCTCCTAAGTCATCAGTTACTTGAGGGATTACCATTTCTTAACGTGTTTTTCTCGTCCATTTTCTTTCGCTGTACTCTAGACCAGTGGTCCCCAACCCCCGGTCCGTGGATCAAATGGTTCTGGGCCGCCCAAGGGACATTAAATTATTTCCATTTTATTTACTGTGGTGTATTTCTCTCGGGTTTGTGCGACTTTGTCGGGTTTGTGCTAATCTATAGGAGCTGTTCACACATTTTTTAGACGATGTATATTGTATTTACAAAACGAAATTACATAAAATTCTTGTGTTTTAAATGCTCTATTTGACATCCCTTATTCTGAACTATCTTTCGACACCGCAATTTCCAGGATAATAATGCCTTTTGAAGTGTCAGAAGAGGTATTCTTTCCCATTCCTCCTCAACAGCTTTCCAGAGTCCTGTAAGGGTTTTGGGACGACATTTGGATAATGCAGATTTTAAAAGTCCGAAAGCACAAAAATCCACAGGTGATACATCGGGAGATTTAGTAGGGATATCAGTGAAGGGTATGGCCTTGATACCAGTTTTTTGTTCCATTTCTTTTAGGAAATTTACAGTGGATTTTGATGTGTGACTGCTAGCTTTGTCCTGATGGAGTCTCACAGATTGATGGCACTGTGGGTAAAGCGATGGTATTACATTCAGAAAAATTGGCGATAAAATATGTTCCTGATAGTATTTGGAGTTAATCTTGACATTTTTTCCACTCTCTTTATTTTTAACTTGTCATTATAAGAAAAACCAGCAACAATCATGAATCCCTTAGAAAAACTTTCTTTCGATTCTTTGAACCATGTACTTAAATTTTTTTCTCCCCTATTATGATAATAAATGGTTCTTTTTTTGTTGCAATCATTTAAATACACCCATGATTCATCTATTGTGACAATTGTTTTCCATTTTTCTTTGGATAAGTGTTTCTCGTATAGAATTCTGCAGCGTGTCCTGCGTTCAGCGATATGATTTGGAAGAAGACGATGCACATTGCGTTTTTTCGCTTTCTTAAGATTTAAATCAACGTTTATCATTTTGTTTACAGTGGACACAGAGCATTTTAATGATTTTGCAACTGCCCTTTGACTAGGGGGATTTTCTTTTAACATTAAACAACGTACCTTTGCAATAGTCGAAGATGTCAGTTTTTTCCTTGGATTCCTGTTTGGAATTTTTGTCCCACTTGAGGCTCCAATTTGACGTTTTTTTTCCTTTCTTGTTGACGATATTACCTATCAACGCTTTAGATATCACAAAACCATGACTCTCACATCGTTTTTGGATAACGGAGTATGCATATTTCTCTTCGGAAAGAGCATAAATGTAGCCTTCGAACCACTGCTTTGTTAAAAACACCATTTTGAATAAAAACAAAACTTTCAAGCCGCAGACGATAATTTTGACTTTTAAAAACATAGTACAATTGCAATTATTTCTTTTGCAGCAAATGATTTTTTATTACCGCTTACCAAAATCGTCTAAAAAATCTGCGAACAGCCTCTGTATACCTTTGTAACAGAAGAAATCTTGTAACTATTTTAAATTAGTTTATTGTTTATTAAACATTTCAAGATTATGAATTAAAATTGCAGTCATAAAATTGAAAATAAATGCACTTTCCTGAAATAAAGAAAAAAAACGAAACAAATAAATAAAACGAGTTTTTTTATTGAACAATAAATAAACGTAACGTCATTTATACATCAAAATTATAATAACATCAATTATTAAATCAAAACAATCAAAAATATAAACAATCAACGTCCTCCCTCAGCGGGCCGGGGTAAAATTATCAAACGTTAACCGGTCCGCGGCGATAGAAAGGGTGGGGAGCACTGCTCTAGACGGTTTAGGATAGCTTCCCAGAGCTCACGGTTGTCCTTTAAGGTTGCTGTGTACTAACCCTATCGGATTCAATCACATCAATGTCAACCTATGGAGAAAATGTTTCTACTATTTACAGCTACATAAATGCTAATAATCCAATGGCATTTACAGATAGCCCGAACTTTGCTGCCATCCTTGCAACAGGATTCATTTTATAAATTTCCTCCACAAAAGGAATTCAGGAGTGTTTAAAACATACTATACCAGATTTTTTTCCCGAATAATTTAAATTTTCAAATTATATTTGCATTTTTTTAAAACGATAAATGCCCCAAGGTGTACAATTTCTTTCTCTATTACGGGGTACAATTTTTTATAAAAAATCTTTCAATCAAGTCGCCAATCCTTGGACACATTTTCTCCATAGGTTTACATTGAGGTGAGCGAATCCGGTAGAGTTAGTACACAGCAGCCTTAACATTGCTGTCTAAAGATTCCATAGATACATGCATGCGTTGCTTCAAATATTTTTTGAACGCTTGGCGCGACTTCGGACTTGATCGAATTGATTGTGACATTGCCCGTTCTTAGCTTTTTATGCCTATCAGACGCAATATTTGTGGTAATACGTACTCCTTCCGCGCCAGTCTTATTATTCAGCAGGCGTCTTTTACTGCAACCTAACTTTGTAGCAGCTCGTTGAGGCAGTCTTCATTCAACACCTGCGGTACAGATTTGGACTTATTCTGACATATGTCTTTACATTTTAAAATAATTCGTATATTTTTTTTTGCTATTGCCGTTCTAACTACAACAATTTTGTCACTCTTTGAATGTCCCACATATATTGAACTTTAAAAAATCTGTATTTAGAACTTACGGCCGAATAATTGAAGAAAATTGGTAATACTACTGACATGCTTAAACGTAGGCGCTTATTAGGAAGTTTTAGATATTTAGATTCATTTGCAGAGTTTTCAAACATCAATTGCTGTTAATCATGATATTTAGAAATCGGTACTTGTGGTATTTTGATACTGAGTATTTTTACTTACTTTAAAAGCTATATAAATTCTTTAGAACAATAATGCTTCTGCTTTAAAATGATTTAATTTAATTTTTATTTGGGGGATGGTGTTTTATCTTAAATTAATTACAATTATATAAGCTTGCCTATGCATAAAAACTTTTATGTTTAAAGAGATTACTTTTAAAGCCATATATATATATATATATATATATATATATAGGGTGTGCCAAAAGTTCGTAAAAACTTCAAAAATTCATAAAAAAAAGAAGAAATCATGATAAAGAAGAGCAGTTTGAAAGAAAGGGCTCACAAGGAAGTCGGATTTTTTTTAGCAGCCAAAAAAAGTTAAAGCAGTTAAAAAGTCACTGGTAGATGGCACTGATATGCGAGAGATTCGGCAGAATTATACAAATCAATCTTTCAATGAAAGACCGTGATACACGAGGATTTGGAGGATCGGCTACGAAGTGGAATACTCTCGTTGGCGGAGGGCCACATTACTGCGGTGGAAACCGTTATGAATTATATGGAGGCGAAATCGTCCACGGGGAGTTGCAGTGCTCGCAAAGCTGGACCAGTGACTTTTTTAAATTTTTATTTTACTGCTAAAAAAAATCCGACTTCCTTGTGAGCCTTTTCTTGCAAACTGCTCTTCTTTATCATAATTTCTTCCTTTTTTATGATTTTTTAAAAAATTTTACGAACTTTTGGCTCACCCGATATATATAATTTATATGATATCTCTATTCATATATAGGAATAGCTATAAAAATTTAGTATATGTAAAGAGAAAATATTATTCTAAAAGCAATGTCAAATTCTCTAGAAAGAAGAATCATTATTACTATAATCACGTGACATCTTCATTCTCGGTACAGATTTGCTGTAATAACGTGAAGCCATAAAATGAGAATTTGGCCAATCACTAATGATTTTGTGTTACAGTGAATTCTGAGTTGTACGTCATGTTGCACTGTAACATTCATTCCTCGCAGGATGCAAATAAAGAAGACAGGGATAACATATCTACGTACGTCATATTTCTCCGAGTCTTCAATTATGACTGAATGATGATCGTCGTGAATGTAATAAATTTTCGGAAGCTGTACGGAAATATAAAGTGTTGTGAATAGTTCAGAGAGAAGGTTTATATATAGAATGAGGCCTCTGTTAACTTGTAGGATATGGACAGCTTTTTAAGCCAGGAGTGGGGATGAGATAAATAGTTCGCTGAAGTTAGATGACCTTGGAACTGTTGTCTGTAAACGAGATTGCATCCTACCAAGTAAACACTAAAATCTTTCAGTTTTATAGATTTTTGAAAAAAAGTTCTGATCATTATTCAAAGAACTCGTTTAGGAAAAAAAAATCAAACATTCACAAGGAAAGAGATTTCATCTGGCCGGAAAAAACAACATGATTTTGATATAAAAGTATCTTTAGCAACAAACGTGGTTCCCATTCTTCTCGATGTTGTCTCCAAAGTGGCAGGCATTTTGTCTATTGCGACATTCACTCATCCACATCGCGAATTGGTTGGTCTCTTTATTGTGGGAGCACTCTATAAGGCTCGGTGCACACGAGCGATCCGGTGTCGTTGCGGCACCGCAGTTGCGATCAAGCAGTACATAGAGTTGAACTAACCGACGGTTATCTATTTTATCTTTCCCCGTATTTTAATATTTTTTGTCAATTGATTTCGTTGTTATGCACGTGACGATAAATTAAAGTATCACAAAAAGAAAAGAAACCACGTGATCAGCATTTAATAAATTAAATTCTAAAAATCAATTTTTAAAAATTCACCAAAAATCAGAAAAGGGAGGTAAAGATTCAAAAAAGATTTCATTTTAAAGAAATTTTTATGATTTTTCTTGTGATATAAATTTTACAAACCTCAGATTATTATTTTAATCCAAACTTTATTTAAATCCAAACTTTAAAGAATGTTGCAAAAACAGCTTAAAAATTCAATTAAAAAAATCTAAAAGGAATTTTTCAAAAATCTTTCTTAGTGCACCCCTACACTATAAGAAGAATCGCCATGCAAAATTTCAGCTCTTTAGGTCCAGCAGTTTGGTCTGTACGTTATCTGTCAGTCAGTCAGTCAGTCAGTTACGGAACTGTTTTATATATACTGCTGGCCACCCAAATTGCAACACCAAGAAAAACAAGAGATATCACAACAAAATTTATTTTGTAGAAAACATGTTGACCAAGTATCAAATGATTAAATTTATAGACTTCTGTGAAGTGTGGTTCCTGCCAAAATCAGTAGCCAGAGTAGCCGCCATTGTTGGAGATCACCGCTGCCACACGCCTCGGCATTGATTCAAAGAGACTTTGGATGAGTTCTTGGGGTACAGCAGACCAAGCAGCTTCCAAACGTTGCCAAAGTTGATCTGCTGTGGCAGCTGGGGGTGGAATCTGGGTCAATCGTAGAGCAACCATGGACCACATGTTTTCTATCGGCGAAAGATCCGGAGAGCGAGGCGGCCAGGGAAGCAATTCAATCTGGCGATTGACGAAGAACCGTTGGACAATGCGTGCCACGTGTGGTCGCGCATTATCCTGTTGAAATATGGCTGTGGGCAATCCCTGAAGGTAAGGAAGGACAACTGGCTCCAACACCTCGGAGATGTAGCGCTGGCTGTTTAAAGTACCGGCAATGCGTACTAGAGGTGTGCGAGAGTGATATCCAATACCGCCCCATACCATAATACCCGGTGCAGGACCAGCGTGACGGTGCATAACGCAGCTGTTCAGCATCCTCTCTTCACGGTGTCTCCAGACTCGAATGCCACCATCGTGGTGTTGCAGACAAAAGCGTGACTCGTCAGTAAAGACAATTTCATTCCATTCTACCGTCCACATCTTTCTGTCATCGCTCCATTGGTGGCGGAGACGTCTGTGGTTCTGCGTCAAGGGTAGACAAAGCAATGGACGTCTTGCGGACAGACCACTCTGCTGTAAACGGCGTCGAATGGTACGCGCAGACACTGGATGATGCATTACAGACTGCATGTGCTGTGCTATGGTTCGTGATGTGACTGAGCGATCCGTCACTGCCATGCGAACAATTTGCCTGTCATCACGTGAAGTGGTGCGCTGAGGTGGATGCGATCGAACACGCCGGTCCGTCGTACCCTCCTGCATCCAACGATCACATATCCGCATTACAGTTGTTTGGTTTCGTCCAACACGACTACCGATTTCCCTGAAAGATAATTCACAATCTCGGTAGGCCACTATCCTTCCTCTGTCGAACTCGGATACTTGATCAAAAGATGATCGCTGTTTTCGACGAGGCATAATTGATCGTTTTTTTGAAAAAACCACAAGAAAAACACATTTGCCGAACTTGAAATCGTCGAAATCTCCAAGCCTTAAATAGCGCTTTGAAGTGGCGCCACAGGCGCGCGTGATGTGCGTCTGAGGTGAAATTCTAATCATTTGCATATCTCACCTCCGCTAATGCATGTTGTAAATTTCATGTCATTTGCATGTTTCCTTCAGGGTGTTGCATTTACAGTGGCCAGCAGTGTATATACTAGCTGAAAACCTGCACTTCGCTACGGAGTACATTCAAATTAAATACAACAGTCAATGTATGTAATTAATGCCAATATATATATATATATATATATATATATATATATATATATATATATAATAAATACGACGATCAATGTATACAATTGATGTAAAAAAAAACCAAAAAAATATATTTATAAAAGTCGTAAGGGATATTTTTATAGACAAAATAATGTGGAAGAAAACATTCAAATTAAATGTAATAGGACATACTAAAGAATATAGTACAGTTAATATAGTACAGTTTGAGGAACATAATATATTTTATTGAATTTTAATAATTGTATTTTAATTGTATTTTAATTGTATTTTAATCTTTAATTGTATTTTGGATAATGTCCAATCGTCTGCCACATTAGCAAGAAAAAAAATATTTTTTTTGTCTATTTAGTTGTTATGCACGTGACTATAAATTAATTTAAAGTATCACAAAAAGAAAAGAAACCACGTGATCAGCATTTAATAAATTAAATTCTAAAAATTAATCTTTAAAAATTCACCAAAAATCAGAAAATGGAGGTAAAGATTCGAAAAAGATCTCATTTTAAAGGAATTTTTATGATCTTTCTCGTGATGTAAATTTTATAACCCTCAAATTATTTTAAATGAAAACTTTAAAAAAGTTACTAAACAGCTTAAAAATTTAATTTAAAAAAATCTAAGAAGAATTTTTCAAAAATCTTTCTTAGTGCACCCCTACACTCTAAGCCATGCAAAATTTCAGCCCTTTAGGTCCAGCGGTTTGGTCTGTGCGTTGTATGTCAGTCAGTCAGTGAGTTAGTCAGTTACGGAACTGTTTTATACATATAGATAGATTAATATGAAGAAAGACAGTAAATATCTGAAAAGTGTTTCATGTAATAGTATCATCTTCGGGCTTTATAAATTTTACACTGAAACTTGTGGTAGGCGCTTCGCTCGTTCTGTCGTGTATAGTATTTAAGGAAATTTATCAGAAATCAATAAAAAATTTAAGAAATTTTCACTTTTTGAATTGTTTAATTCCAGTGGGTGCTTGTCGGTTATTCTATGCCGAGGAGCCAACATTGGGGCTGAAGTCTTGGTACACGGCCGTACACTGGAAATGCCTCTCTTAGCTTACGTTTCTCCTCTTTCTGGGGAAGCAATTGTATCAACTTCCTTACAGGTTTCTCTTTTGGGCATCCTCTTAGTAACGTAATTTGAGATCGCCTGTAAAATTCTCGATTAAAGAAAAGTTATGTCAAAATCAGAAGTATTACTTTCACATTAAGTATAATTGCAAAATTTTGAAATCATGAAAAAATTCTAAAAATGCGGGGGATGAGTTGAATTAGATACTAGAAATATATATCTTGTTGTCTCCAAGAGAATAATCATACAGAAGACAGTTTACAGAATAATTACTTTATGATTATTAACCCACTACTTCATCCATATAGTAATAAATAATTACAAGATAAAAAGAACTTTTTATATACCCTGTTTTTAAATTTTCTGTTGAATCATATAAACTTGACAATTCTATGCATTAATAAATACTTTTAAAAAAAATTTTTGATGAATTATCCCATCAACTTGAAAGAAAATGAAGTTAATTGGAAGTTAACTTACGTTTAACTTTTCTTTCCCGTCCCGGCCGATAGACGGCTGCACCAGTCTACAAAACAAAATTAACTGAAAATGGATTCAAATATGCTTAAAGATGGCTAAAAGTATTTAAAAAATGCATTGTCATCGTGTTCTGAGCTATTCTAAAAGTTTCAAATGTTTAGCTAGTCGGGAAGTTAGTTAAAAATCGATTGCAAGATTTGTAAGGGACAAACTCACACACACAAACAAACAATAAAGCAAGTTATTAAAAACATGGTAAAAAGGGTGGGGGATTTGAAATTAGGACTACTAGCCCACTTTTAAAATTAAAATGTGTTTATTGAAAAGGTGAAACAAATCAGAAAAAATCCTCAGTGAACCTCAAACTTTGGATATATAGATTCTATTTAAGCGAAAGTTTATATGTTTACCAATTTTCTATCTGTCTGGATGTTTAAAACATAAAAATTAATAATGCGATACTGGCCTTATATATTTAGGATTGTGACCTAAGGGACCTTTAGGAACTACCTTACATGGCTACCATTTCCTTTAGGAACCTTACATGGAACTACCTTACATGGAACTACCTTTCATGGAACTACCTTTCCTTTAGGAACCTTACATGGAAACTACCTTACATGGAACTACCTTTTCCTTTAGGAACTACCTTACATGGCTACCTTACGTGGCTATGGATTGTAAATATGGCTATCATTTCGATTTGGTTTATATAGATTTTTAAATGCTTCGTTATAATCAGGGAAATTCTTTGAAGTTTCACCTACGTTACTTTTCTTTGCAAACTAGAAGGCTCAATTTTTATTGCACCAAATAATATGAAAATTCTGACAAAACGAAACAAACGTCACGAAACAGGATTATCTTTTATCTATATATATAAAACACATCCGTAACTGACTGACAGACAACGCACAGACCAAACCGTTGGACCTATAGGGTTGAAATTTTGCATGGCGATTCTTCTTGTAGTGTAGGGATGCACTAAGAAAGATTTTTGAAAAATTCTTCTTAGATTTTTTTAAATTAAATTTTTAAGCTGTGTTTGTAAGTTTTTTCAAGTTTGCATTTAAAATAATAATCTGAGAGTTATAAAATTTATATCACGAGAAAGTTCATAAAAAATTCCTTTAAAATGAAATTTTTTCGAATCTTTACCTCCATTTTCTGATTTTTGGTGAATTTTTAAAGATTAATTTTAAGAATTTAATTTATTAAATGCTGATCACGTGGTTTCTTTTATTTTTGTGATACTTTAAACTTTAAACTAATTTTGTGTCACTTGCATAACAACGAAATAGACAAAAAAATATTTTTTTTTCTTTCCAATGCGGCAGACGATCGGACATTATCCAAAAAAATATTAAAATACAGTCAAAGATATGTTCCTCAAACTGTACTATAGTATGTACTATAGTATGTTCTTTAGTATGTTCTATTAAATTTAATTTGAATATTTTCTTCTATATTATTTTGTCTATAAAAATATCCCATACGATACTTTTTTATAAATACAGTGGTACCTCGACTTACGAGTGTCTCGACTTACGAGTTTTTCGAGATACGAGCATTCCCTCGGTAGATTATTTGCTTCGAGTTACGCTCTAAAATTCGGGTTACGAGCAAGCTTCAGATATCCCATCGCTAGTTTGAGCAGCGAATGCCATGATACGTGCTCATCAAATAAGAACACAAGAAGCATATAATATTTACAGCCTTTATGTACAATAATTATACAATTGTATACATATTTTTCTGAGACTATTATCCAGTCTTAAACCGAGATTTTAACATTGAACAATTACCACCCGGGGCAGCTTGCTCTGCCCAAACTTGAGTCGCCCTCAGAAATCTGTCTCGCAGAGAGATAGCTTTAATTTCCTCCCTCACGCTGGAACTCCCCATGGGGTCTAAGGGATGGGATGACCTTGGTCCTAGAATCGCATGCTCTCCCCCTTCTAAGGATTCTGAGAAAAAGTTCTTCGAATTCTCAGAAAGAAGAATCTTGACATTAAAGCCACAGCGAACGATGAACAATCTTCCGGCTTCCGTGTCTCACTCGTTCACTTTAAAGAGAGTAGCTGTTAATAAAAGCGAAAGTGAGGAAAGCGGGGCGAAAAGGTGAAAAATCAACGAATAAGATTTAATTTTTCAGTTCAGCCTTTCTCCTCCTCTTCCATCAGCATTTTCAAGTCTGAAATCCAAGGTTGTACATTACTCTTAATAAAACAAATTTATTGCAGTATATTCTATTGTATTGCGTTTTTATACAATGTTTGTCGTTTATAAGCACATTTTTCTTATTTAAAAACATATGACAAAAAATTGCGGTGTTTTGGGGGAGCCCGGAACGAATTAATGGCATTTCCATTCATTTCAATTGAGAAAATTGATTCGAGATACGAGTATTTCGAGTTACGAGCTCCGTCATGGAACGAATTAAACTCGTATGTCGAGGTACCACTGTATATATATATATATTTTTTTTTTTTTACACCAATTGCATACATTGGTCGTTGTATTTAGTTTGAATGTATTCCGCAGCGAAGTACGGGTATTCAGCTAGTTGAGAATAAAGGAGTTTTTAAGCCTATCGGATGTGTCATACAGAAATGTTAAAAGAGTAACATAATCATTTAGCTTAAAATTTTTTTTTCACTTACCCATCATCAAAGGTATTCCCATTTTGTTCTTTCAGCTTCCAGCTCGGTCCTCACAAAGCGACCGATCGCCGGGAAGGAATGCATCTGCGACCCACCAATACACTTCGCCATATTCTGCGTGGGCGTCCCACGACAGGACTCCGTATGGTACGCAGGACCTCCATGCTCCGCGCATCACCGTTTCGAAATCGAAGAGGGACCATGACAGATCCTCCTCCTACTCACGACCACACTCCTTCTTGGGGTGGTCTTCTTATCAAGACGGGCTTTACGTAAGTTTCTGTACATTTTGTGTGTCTCAATCAATTAAATAAGTTTCACTATTATGTCCTTTCGTTTCATCCAGCCTGTGAACCAATGGCAAAGTGAGAAGAAATTCAGGAGCTGAGTTTCCCCTGAATGTCGGGTCTTTGATATAATATCACAACAATAATAACCAAAATCGGAACTGTAAGGCTCTCTCCTACCTAATTTTTTGTTGGCCACGCTACTGAACTAGGCCATAATCCCTCCTAATGCTTGGACAATAACAATAAACATTTTTTAAAATTTAGTTTAATGCAATTGTTGTCTATTTAGGAACTCTTTTGGGAATGAACGTCTGTCTTTATTCCTCCAATGTTTTTTTTCTTTTACTTATGAACATATTAAGTTTTCGGTGTATCCGGATAAATAGAACTACTATAATTTTGTATGTGATGGGTATTTTGTTTACATAAAATTAATAAAATGGCTATGCTTACAATCTTTACAACAATGGAATATTTTTTAGCTCAAAATGAATTGTACCTGGCCGTTCAAATCACTCCCTAACAGGTCTGGTAGAATAATTCCTTCATTTAATCATAGGGATATCATCAACAGCGTTAACTGCAACGCAGAAGGCTTTTGATAGGTTTTAATTTTACACATAAGTTTAAAACATTGAACATATATATTTATGTACTTCGGTGTTCGACATAGAGTTAAAATACCCAAGAGCCTCGAGATTATGATTTCTAATTACACTAGTTTCCATAAATAGAGATGCAAATAAAGAACTAAAAAACTAATAATCCAACTTGATCACGATTTCGTGAAAATCTTGATCACAACACTCAGAGGCCATTCTAAGGACGTTTGTTACAAATCTCCTATCTTTTGTTTCAGATGTAAAAGAGGGGAGAAAAGGGAATGCACTTATGAATATTAAATAAGAACAAATACCTCTGTAAAAAGTGTGGTCTCCTAGAACAACGACACAGTATCGCTTGCGTTGTTCCATGCAGCTATTCACGCTTTTTATGAGACCTGAAGACAGGGACTCCCTCTGTTCTCGCAAAGACCCGGTAAGATGTTGGGATGTTGTTAGAGGGAAAAAGACGTCGACAATGAGCATCCCACTCATGCTTAATAGGATTCAGCTCGAGAAAGCGTGTTGGTTAATCCATACGTAGAAATAGGCAGCTCATTAAGGTATTGTTGCACTACGCGAGCTCTGTGAGGCCAGGCATTGTCGTCTCGCACTATAAACGGGTAACTAATGGTGCATACATGCAGACGAACATTGGTGTTTAGGATATCATCTGTATGATGAGCATTCTTGTTTGCTCAAGCAGTTGAGGTTGGTTTGTCCTCTTAAACAGATCACGAATACAAAGTCCCCACCATAGCTGTCATTTTCATGTATATGAGAAAGATGATATCGGCAGCCAGCTACCCCTGCACATCTAAATACCACGAGTATCACGCCTGTAAAAAATATCTGAACTCAGTACGGACCTTTCATCATCTGTACTCCAGTTCATTCATTTGTGTCCAATTCGCTGATTATATAATCAAGTCTGGAACAAACTGCCCTATTTCCCCCCCGAATTATCACGCTTTAGGTAAAAAGAGCGAGAGAGTATACCTGAAAAAAAATTGTTTACCATCTTTGATGTTTTGAACTGTTGCCACTTCATTCATAAAACTTACCAAAATACAAACACTATATATCTTCACTGTCAATTTGACAGTCTTTTGACAACTGAAAAGTCAACTTTTACAGAAATAATTTGGGTGAATAACGAGGTTCTTAAAATTTCCCCATGATTCTTTTAATCTATGTTATTCTCATACTTCTACACACCGGTACAGTTACCTTTGACTAACTCTCTTTTTAGGGATCCACTAATCCGAGCTACAGGTCAACAGATTATAGCTACTTGCATGATGGAAGCACAGACTACAAGTCAAGGGCTTACAGTCCTGACTATCGACCGAAGGCGTACTCCTCCAGGAATACCGTTTGGACAGATCTCTCGATGAGGTACCAGAAGAATCCGAGGTACATTGCCAATGTACCGGAGGACTATAGCAAATCATATAGAAATGACAGTGCGCAATCTTCGCGCTATGCATTTGGTAAGAATCAATATGACGTACAGTTGTATACTCAGCTATATAATCAGTACTTAACATGTAGTGGTGAAACTCTATATTGGTTGTACACAAAGAATTAAAAATTGAAACATTCTGAACAGTTTCAATAGCCAAATTTTATTTAAAAAATATTCACTCTTTGAGGAATTTTTCTCTCATAATTTTTCTAATCCCATTTTAACAAATGCATCCTTATTTTTGGTTCTTTATACATCCCTTATTTTTTGGTATGAGAGCAAACTATTAAATAAAGAGCATGGAGATTTTAGAATTTAAATTTTTTTCCCAGAGCATTCATTTACTGATTTTTACTGATACAAAATTAAAATTGTTTTTAAAAATATAATGAAAACTCTAAAAAAATTCGGGAAACACATTGCCTTTAAAGATCTACTTCCAGATGAAAAAAAAAAACAGGATTAAATGAAAATCGGTATTCAATTCCTAATTGCGGATTTACATGCTCTAATACACAGTTCGAAAAATCCTGAAAGTAAAATACTCCAAAACTTTACTAGGTGTCGGCGAAGACTACTGATGAGCAACTTTAAAAACTCAGTGATGCACAATGCATTTCATTTACCATGTAAAAAGATTATGGGTTGCTATGAATGGCTATTGAGTTAAACATATTCCTAATCAATGTCAACTTCAGAAAAAGGTTAGAAGTGACTGATAATCATCAAATTCAATATGTATTCGACCAAGCACATAAGGAATATCAAAAGACGAAATCTGATGTTCTTATATTAAGAGAAATATGCCTATTTTTTTCAGCTCGTGATGCATGGTGGTTAGCACGCAGGTTAGAATCCTGGCCAAGGCATGGCTATTTCTGTACTGTCCATTTTGGTTCATCTACTGGGAGCTCCCATAATAAAGTACTTGAATATTGAGAAATTTCCTCAGCGTATTCATCTACGGGCTAAAAAAAGGGATTTCTTAAAAGCTGGACAGTTACTAAAATGTAACATATTTTTATATAAAATAAAGTTCTAAAGGGCTAAATTTGAAATTTCTGCGTTAAATTTTCACTGAAGTATACTAGTTTCTGATGAAATTCTTCTTGTGTCATGCTAATTTTTTTTCCAAACGTACAGACGCACTCAGCAAATTCAGATGGTCTGAATAAAGAATTTAAATTTCCTGAATTAGGTATTTTGAAAAAAAATTAATTCCTGTTACCTAATAGAGTAACGTTTTTATTTGTGAATTACACAGATGAAGTGTTGGATGAACTGTGGCCAAAATAAATAGGTCTTGTCTTGCGATGTCGCTGCTTGCATGTATATTTTCCAACGTTTTTCGAGAATTGTATTTAAACATACAAACAGATAGACAGACCGCAGGGTCACCCAATATATCTTTTTAAAATCCCAAATTTAAAAAAAAAATCTCTATTTATAATTCCATTACGACTGAAATTTTTTTCTCATTACATTAAAGCAGTGGTTCCTAAACGGGGGTCCGCGAGAGCCTCAGGAGTGGTCCGCACCACATATAAAAAAGTTGCCAAATATATGGGGATTTTGAAAGCAATGTTCGCTGAACTAGATGAGCCGAATCTATTTAATGACTATCAGGTTGAATTAATTTTTATGTATTTTTATATAATTTTTTATGTATTAAAATTAAAGAATTTGTAGCTAAATCGTATTGTACACTGTACAATACTAAATAATGTGTTCTAAGAACTGTTTTACTTTATCACCCATGAATCAATATGTTTCAATTTCACGCTTAGATTTAGGCTATCTAATTCTAAAGATGGAAACAAGGTTGACAAAAAGCTAGTACGTTAATCCTGTATCCCTTTTCCCTGAGGGATAGTCTATACTCCCATACAACCCCCGGAAGGTTGTATGTTCCGGCGAACCCGGAAGGTTCCCCCCTTAAGTGGGTGGGTGGCACATGGTTAAGTTTTTGGCTTAGTGGTCCGCAGACTTCTACGGGTTGGGAACTACTGCATTAAAGCAATGTCGGAAAGTAAGTGTTAATTTCGCAGCATTCTTTAATGCGTAATAAACTAGGAAAAATAATCTTCGAAAATTTCTTCTCCCCGATGCACAGAATTCTCTGTTACTAGCATTACAGCAATTAAAAAGTGTCCATTTTGTATAAAAGATGTTAGCTTCGGCAATACACCCTCTTCCTCAGGTGATCCCACTCCGGACGTGACTGGCTGGAGGGCTAGACTGGCCAGGCAGGGCTACGTGGCCAGCACCGTGAGGAAGAAGAGGTGCACCGTCGTGCCGGATCGACAGTGGCAGTATATGGACGACGATGAGTTTGAGGAACCTACAGAAGGATTCGAGTACCGTACTAGCCGAGGTACATGTGGTGAGGAACCCGACGAGCAGCTGAATAGCGTGATATCACGAACGAGGAGAATGAAGCTGCAGGTGGCCACGGCAAAGGCAGCAACAGAGGAAGTCGAAGTGCAAGTGAGTGAAAGTAATTGTTGCATGAACAAAAGAAATAAGAGAATGTCAACATAGGAGAGTGTTTCGCAACAACTCACTCCCCCGATATGGAGTAAATCGAGTTCGATCCCACTATTGAGTGAACAAAAGACATAAGAGAATGTTTCACACCAGCTCATTCTCCCGATTTTTCCCAAATTTTGCGTCTTTTATGAGAAACGAAACAAGAGGCTTCAAAATAAGTTCTATTTAAGCAGCAGAAAAGTTTTTAACGTACAAAAAAAGTTATAAACAGTAGTATAATGCCGTAAAATTACTATGCTTTACAAATTTTAACTATGTTCTATTTAATTGTATACTTATTAAATAATTTACTGAAAAAATTCATGATAATATTTCATCTTATCAGAAATTACCAAAACAGCCCGAACGAGAAATCCCACGTCTCCGATGTCTAACGCTGCGTTTAACGTTAATTAGATAGATTTATCGTTCATTTCAACAGAAGAATATTGTTAAAATGGAAAAAAATGTACAATACATCGGATTTTATCTCCTCAATTGTTATCATAGCTGCTGTCTATTTTTTATTGCTATGAAATTGCAGCTCTTAATAACCGCCCTTATCTGAATACTGCCTCTACACGAGAGTGGAAAGTATTTTAAGGGCACATGAAACCGATGTTCTACTATGATTTACCTAAATTTTGGACTTTACTCCTTAACAATTAAAAAACCTCAAGAAACTTTGAAAAATAGCATTGAGAGACTATAATTCTATACATATAAACGGCACGAGATTTTAAATACACACAAAGGTGTTATTTATTAAATTAATTATTTTTCTTCCTCAGTTAAACGTCGCTAAGGCATTGCTATAGCATTCATTTTTTTGGAAATTTTTGCGAACTTAAAAAAGGAAGACCAGCAACTTTGACAAAGTGTCAAAACAGTAGCATCCTATTGCTAAATAGAGGGTATATTCATAAATATCCGTAAAGGAGGCATATCTACTTCTATCGAAATGTGTGTTGTCAACATACTTAAATTATTATAAATAATAATTTGCCATAATTTGCCAATGCAATGCCAAAGCACCAAAGTCAGTATCAATCACGTTAGTACATAATATATTTCGTTAAATTTTGAAGCTAGATTAATAAATATTTTAATACTGGGTTTAAGGCATCAAAATAACATAAAAAACAATCATCATATAAATAATATTGATAATATCAGAGCTTCATTTAGCAATCATGCTTGTTTTTTATAGTTTGTGCCCAGTTAAATATTTCTTCTCATTCCATGGACTGTATGCTTTTCTTCTTCATCAAATGAAACATTTCTCATTTTGATCAGTTATGAATGAATTTTTGCCCAAAATCTTTTGGTACCGTAAGGAAAAACGAAATTTTCACTCTCCAATAGGCTTTACTTACTCATAAACTAAGCTTTTTGGGATCTAAAAATCCTGTTCTGTTCAGAATTTATGTAAAAAGACCGGGAAAAGTAATTTTATTTTAAGCATATTATGACATTTTCAGACATTAAATCGCAAAAATTTTATTTGATAGGTGGATGCAGAAGATCTCGAAAAGTACCGCGAGTTAGAGGAGAGACGGCTTAAAAGAAGCTTCATCTCGTCGAGACATCGTCCATGGTACGATGTCGGTGTCACATCCTACAACAAATATTTGTCGCCGATGCCTTGGAGAGGAAGCGGCAGTTACAGCAGCCAGAGATGGTCATCGAGAAGCACATCAGAAGATGCAACAGCATCTGAATCCCAGAAGACAGTGCAACAAGCTGAAGCGAAAAACAAAGACTTTAGAAAGTCTGTACTTAACGTCAACTTACCGGAGACTGAAGCAGAGATTTTTGCCAGAAAACAAGCCGAAACCCGATGGCGAAGAACCACAGATGATACTTGTTATACTTCTGAAGACGGCTCACCAAGCGAAACTGGGTATGAAAGTCATTCCTCGTGCACAGATGTAGATGCGGACCGGTCCAGTGGAGAGACCGAGAGTTTTTTTACTGATTCCATAGACAGATCTTACACAGAATTACGCGGGTCATACATAAGTTCAAGAAACAGCCCATTTGGGGATGATGTTCTCTACTTGGAAGGAGCCGATAGTAGAATGAGTTGTTTAACGGACTCACAAGTGCCTATAGGAATCTTTTCACCAGATTCTGGAATCATTGCTTCAGGACTCGATAGCAGAATGAGCTGTTTAACCGATTCGCAAATGCCGTTTGAAGTTTTTACACCTGACTCTGTTGCTGGTGTCCCAGAGCAAAACGCTCATTTTTTTCCTGAATCGCCTTTAGAAGTAACTGGTTGTCAAAACTTACAGGACCTCTGTTTCAAATTCAAATCTTCGAACGAAAAATCATCTCAAAGAGATTCTGGATTTTCTGAGCTGTACAATATTTGTGATTCAGCTCAAGAATGTGTGTTTCAAGAACAACAAAATGTTGATTTATCTTGTGCCGAGGAGGACTCTCAGCTGCTTTGCAATGAGCAAAGATACATATGTAATTTAAAGAACATAGACTCATTACTCATGGATGATGATTTAGACGAGGGAGCTTTTGATACATTTGAAGATTTTGAACGTCGAATAGAGCGTCACAAATCGAACGTTAGAACAAAACAAATAAATGCCATTTCAACTCCTTCCAAGTGGTCAAAACCAGCCAAAGTGGGTCTACGCTTAGACTTGAATAAAAGTAAATTCATAGGCCCCTGCACAGACATCGATGAAATGTTGGGTATGCCCACCCCAATAACACCCGATGATCAGTCAGATTACAGCATCGGAATAATAATGGAAGAGACGACTACTGAAGAAGAAGATGGTGCTAGCACTGCGGCTCCCAGCATTATCGGAAGTTCTGATGTAGGGGATATACGCTGTTTCGATGAAAGTGATCGGTCATGGAATCGAAAGCGATTAAGCAACCCTGAAATGGGGTATCGAGAATATCAGAATCATAACAAGGTAAGTTTTTTCTTACTTAATACTTCTTTTAAAACTGTCTTTAAATAATTGCAATAATTAATATAATAATTACAATTACGTGTTCAGTAATAAGCTACTGAACACATGGTATTTACAACACTCGTTGTAACTTGATACCTTAAGATGCATTTGTAGAAAGTGTAATTTGTTTGTATAAATGAAACTTACTCTCGAAACAGGCAAGTACCACTCTGCCTTAAGTTGCAAAGATTAAGCGAAAGTCAAATTTTATTCATGAATTTAGAGTGCCTAGCAGATAGAACATAAGTTTTTTTAAAAATTTATTTATTATTTATTTCCACCCTTTTTTTCACATCAAATGAAATCATTAATCTGGAAAGGAAATAACAGTCTGTGCTTGTTGTTTTCACGTTTAAATCAATATAATTGATTAGAAATTTTCAGTTGAGGCTGCGAATATGGGGAGGAGCAGATGTCATTAGGTGATAATAGTTTGAAGTTTCTCGATGAAAATATATTAGTTATAAATGTTTTTTATAGATGATTTTATTTTGCTTTTATTGATAGCGTTAGTGCAACTTATTGACTACGTGTGAATGTAAAATATATTAATAGATATTCCTATATGTTAATACAACTATACCACTACCAAAATTAATAACCTTAACTCTGTAACGTGACATTTTATAATACTACGTTAAAAGTATAATTTGTTAGCATTAGTGAATTGTGCATTTAAGATCATATAATTAAGATTCTTTACTAACCACAATATTTTATGTTATTAAAAAAGTTATCTGGAGTAATAAAAACACAACAGATCAGTATAACACGGGTACATTGCATGTTTCTATCAGATAGAGAAAGTCTTGTAGGCTATTAGGTAAGACGAAAGATCGTAAATATTTATCTATTCTTTGTTTTGAAAAGAAGAGAGACGGGATTTTCGAGAGTGTCTCGAAACTAAAGCTGCTATGTTTTAACAAAAACACGAAGGTCAATGACCTAATGTTATGGCTCAATCCAAAAGAAACAGGTACAGAACGCCTGTTTCATCTAAAAATATTCAACTAAAAATACGGAAGATTATTGTAATTTTAAGGTATTTTATCTCATGCTTCATAGGATGCAAGGCAATGAACTTGCATCCTTTAAGAATATTTATCTTTGAATGACGTGTTTCAGAAGAGTTATTTTCCCAACATCTGTTTCTATTTACACACCCCTCAAACAACGGTTTATCTCAAAAAGAAATATTTTTAGAAAGTAGTATTTACACATGTCAAAAGATGGCGCCACTACTTATAATAACACATTCGTTTGCACTTTTTACTTTTGTTCTCTATTTAAACATTCCTAAAATTATATGAAATCTAAATTATCCATTCATCATACATTTGAATGTAACTGTTCGTAGCAAAATTATGAGACGAGGGAACTGTGTCGTCTAAAAAATATCATTCTCACTCTCGCAATTCCGTTCATGCATGGTAATAGGACTGAATACTACAAGATATGATTAATCATTAATATGCCGAAAGAGAAAGTATTTTATGTCTTTCTATTGCTCAGAATAACATATTACAAGTATATTAGGAATTTGTTGACTGTAGTTGACAGAGTAAAATTATTATAAGTGAGAAAGAAAATTGTAATGGTCCTTTATTGCTCCTCGTAGATATTTTCCCTTCCTGAGCAGCAATAAATGCATGATTTTCTTTCGAAATTATTTGTTTGTTAGATAACTTAACCATTTAGTTTTAAATGTAAACTATCTCTAACAATATCGTAAGCACATTTTTTTTCGTGTTTTGTCAGTTGTCATTAATATAAAAAAAGGAAAGAGAATGAAACAACCATTTAAATCAACTGTATACTAATTAACTGAAAATTCTAAAAACTTTAGATTCATTAGGAGCTTGTTTTTATGTTTTTGACTAAAAAAATCAAGCTTTCATATTTTTTTTATCATTTTGAGTTTTCTTCAGCTAGTGCTCTTATTATACCATTATATGGTTAAACATAACAAGATATAAGAAGTGAAAATATGAAATCTGTATGTAAGCTAAAATAAGAGTTAAAAAGTTAGCTGTACATTGTCGATAAACTTTACCCAAGTTGCATATTAATCACCTATGACTACTGTAGGTTGCTATATCAAGCAATTTTTTTTTTTACTGTGATACGTATCTTCTTAATATCCACAATCTAAAGGAACAGTGACAACTTGTTTCGAGCAAACTAATGTAGATCTTCATTCTAACTAATATAGATCTTAGGAGTATTAGGTATGATTATCTCTTTGGGCAGTTACAAAATTTGAATTGTGGTTATTATGAAGTTGCGTGACACTGTTACGTGATTTTTACAAAAATCTCTAACCTAATGTTCCAAAGTAACTTGTCGATAATTTTGTTAATAATTATAAATAATTGAATAATTAATTATTAATCTTAATATAATTCTCATTGTCACTAGTCTAAAAGCTCAATTTCGGTATTTCAAACTCCCAAGACTACCAGCAGATGGCGCTACGTTCAATAAACAAGTAAAAGCGAATCTTTAATTTTTCTTGATTTTATCGGTGTTACTTATGTAATATACTCTTCTCTGATTTTTAACAAAGAATAGTATTCATTAACGTTTTAGGGCGAAAACAATCGAACAAATTTCTATCCGAAGAGTGTAAATTTTATCTTTTATATGGAATCTTTTATGAATAAAATGTTGACGGCTGCGCTTACGCCCCCCCCCCTCCCAAGTTCCCCGTCCTCAATCTTAAAGAGTATTCTTGTTGTAAATTTTTATACCATCCCTTCAAAAGGACGATAGCTTCCTATTTACTCTTACTCGTAAGGTAATCTGCTAATTTTCAGCCCTTAAATCTGGTTACAACTGTCTATGTCCGGTCGATCCAGACGACAAACGCATCTTCCTCTTTCAGAGTTGAACACTTGACTGCATATCGGCTGTTTTATTAGATAAAGACGCGAAACATTTGAATTTCCCTTTTGGAAACTGTCTATTGATAGTTTTAGGTTTAGGATTTGGAGAATCTGAAGGAAAGAACTTCACTTTGGCAGTAATTTGTTTCTTAAATTATCCGTGCACAGACCATAATTATTTATTTATTTATTTATTTATTGAAGTATACATGTTGCCTCAGGTCAGGAAAAATATCACTGTCACAGTTTTTTTTTTTTCTCTCCGATTTATTTAATAAGCCACCATTACAATTCTTTTCCATTCCTGCCGAGTATCTTGATCAGGTTAACACTGTACTGTCTTAAACAGACATTGTCAAATAACATCTCCGTTGAGAATAATTTTCCTCTCAGAACTTCTATACTAGTTTACGGTCGCTATATGAATTTCCCATTTCCTTAAGCGAACTTAAGATAGAGACTTTCTCAGAGCCAAAAGCTAGTGACTAAATGAACAGTAATTTCTTTGGATTTACACTAGAGCCAAGGGGAACGGAAATGTGGGTTCACGGGCACAGAAATCCAATTTTAAAATGGCCAGTAGCTCAGTAACGAAACAAACGCTGAAAGGGAAGGCGACGTCATAATTTCCCAGTGACTTAATTGGCTGTGATGAATGTCTTCCTCTGCCGGAGAGCAAGGGCAGGCAAGGGCAACAAACACGGCCGAAATCAGCTGTTTCCAAACACCTCATTTGAGGGAGAACTCGTCCAACGTACTCAGCGTGTTTATCAGGAAAGGAACGGAAACGAGAAAGAGTAACACTTACAGAGCCCATATAAACACTTTTCTCGAACCTTGAACTTAAAAAATATATTTTTTGGCTTCTTCTTAGATCCTATTTACTTCTTGAAGGTCTCGGAAACAACGATATATTCTGTCATTTTGGGGTGAAATGAGAGTGAGTCGTAAAACTGATATGCCTCGAGGAAAAGGCTATGCGCAGTTAAGTTCCTGATTTCGATCAAAAGCGTACTTCTCGGATTTAATTTTAACAGAGCAATCGCCAGAGCCGTTCCCACAGGTGAAGCGCCAAACTGGGCTATATTAAAAGAGAGCGCCAAAATGAGATATATTAAAATACGAATTTTTTATAGAATAGCGAAAAAATATTAATATTAATTAAAAATATTAATATGACGTCTGACTACACAAATATGAGCGAATATTTGGACTATATATATATATATATATATATATATATATATATATATATATATATATATATATATATATACATACACACAGTGATTTCCGCTTATAAGAATCACGTTTGTTATTACTGCTTTTGATTCTTATAAGCGGTTGATTCTTATAGCCGAAATTTAGGTTTTTGGACAGGCACACACACACCTATATATACATATATTAGATAATTTACCATAAAATACTCTTTAATTTTCGTTAATTATCTTTTATTAAAATTATTTTTTATAATTTTAAAAATACAACTTAATTTCTAGACCTATAAGTAAATACACATGATTATAGTAAGAGAAGAAAAAAATCCAATATTTGTTACAACATATCTGCATAACAGTTTTAACATTTCAACTACAGGAAGGGAGCAAGAAAAGTTTTCTGTGGTAGTTTGACGTAATGGAGTTTTCAGGAGGCTGTTTATACCTCTCTCAATATAAATAGTCTCAGACGAAGATTCACCTTCTAGCTTACGTTTCACGGTTTGATTACGTGCTGAATCTACTAATGTCACGTTTGCCTCAGTGATAGTGGACACTTCGCCGAATATTTATGTGTTTCAGGGTCCAGGAAGCCGCAACCAGGATGTGGGAGGTGGGAAAAAAAGAGTCCCTATTTTTGTTTGTCAGTGGACAAAAGTGAAATCGGACCCGGACGGGTAAAGATGCCCTGGGTCAAGCTCATAGGACAGTGTTGTTCTAAAGCGTTTAAGGGGAAACTATTATGTTATGTCTAACAAAGAAAGGGGTGCATTTTACGATTGTATTCCATCCCATCTTATCAATCTTTCTTTAAAAAAGAAAAAAAAGAACTTCGTGCCTTTTGAGGGTTTAAGTGGCTTTTTTGGAAAAATGAAAGGAAAGCGAAGAGTGTAAACTGATTCTTAAAACCGGTGAATTGATTCTTTAAAGCGAAAATTTTAACATGGAAATAATATATTTGTTTTTGTTTTCGCGATATTGATTCTTATAAGCGGTTGATTCTTATAACCACTGATCACTATAAGCGGTGGATACTGTATATATATCAATTACTAAATCTCAACATGAGAAATAATTTTTCAGTGCCTATATCCAAACGTTGATGGGGCTCTAAGAATGCTACTAGCACTACCTATGACTTTAGCAGCAGCTGAGCGCGGTTTTTCTAAACTGATAATTTTAGTAAATTATCTACGAAGAACCTTAACCCAAGAGCGGTTGAATGATCTAGCAATCATTTCTATAAAAAAGACGGTACCAAAAACAATTCATTATAGACATGCATTCGAGCAGTTTGCTGCCATAAAGACTCCAAGAAATAATTGAGTC